>NTHP01000064.1:1563209-1614848 GCA_003416845.1 Oplegnathus fasciatus | reverse complement strand
AAAAAAAAAGGGGGGAATGTGCACTGCGGCAGTTAATATACTGCTGATAAGAGACGGTCTAATACACACTTTGAAAATCCTCATTTACACACCAATAATATGCTGTGCGTTATGATTTTACGGCACATAACCAGAGCTGTAGACAAATCGAGTCCCATTTAAGTCACAAAATTGAGGACTTCAGACTTTTAGACTTTTTTTTTTTCACATTTGACTGCACTGAGACTCGACTCCCTAAAAACCTCACGACACATTCATGTCTCAACTTCTGGCCTAGTAAAATCCTAGAACAATAATAAAAAAACAGCCTCGCTAGGCTACACTCTTGAGACTTAACTTGTCCTCAAAGACTTGAGACTTGACTTTGACTAACTGCTAACGCTAAAATTTGCTCTTGGATCTAAATAAACATTTCCAGTCAATACGATTATGTTCAAGTGAATGAGGCTGGTGCTAAAAGGCTTGTGGAAACATAAATATGCTGAAAATGACTGTGTGCTTAAGCTGTTTTTAGTGCTTCAGTTTGGTTTTACAGTGCTTGACAAATAAAAATATCACAGCTTAATGTTTTATACAACGGGGCTATTGCTACAGCTGCAGGCAGCACAGTAGATATTAACTCATGCACACGGTTTGCAGCTCACTCTAGAACCCACAGCATTTTTTTTTTTTTTACTGGAGAGAGAATATGATTTCCCTCTCCTTCCAATTAATGACTGTAGTGTAGTACTGTGCTGGGAGTGGGGAGATATTAGAAGGAGGCAGCCAGGTGTGAAATAGCCAGAGAGAGAGAGAACTAGGACACGTTTAACATGATCAGCAGCGCAGTGCAATACTTCCTGCCTGCAGCAAAACATTTTGCTTTGGAGTGGTGGAGAAAATAAAACTTACGCAGGCATAATGTGATGGTGACGAGGAGAGACAGTTATGGGGTGTACGTTGATGTAACAAGCGCGTTGGGGACAGGTAAAGGCAGGGAGACAAGACAATGATGGGAGGAAGGAGAGAGGAGTGATAAGACAGTGGCGGAGAGGACAAACAGGCGGAGGGGGAGAAAGCAGGCAGGCAGGCAGGCAGAGAAGTGAGGGGGAAATCTGAAGAGAAAAACAAGAAGGATGGGTGAAGAAGTTAATAAGATTAAATTCGCTGAATGACTTGAACTCTAACGACCCCGCCTGCTTACGCTGATAACGTTGGCGTCTGAGGCGTCAGGATATTCCAACGTAAAAGACGACTGTAAGAAAATCGTGAACGCAGCATCTGTGATGAGCTGTGTGAGCTTAGATTGAGGTTTTCTGCCTGTCGCAATCTTTGGCAGACATCTCAACAGAGTAGTGAAGCAGCAGGAGCAGATGATCCCCCCACCCCCACCCCCACTGTAAAATTCCTATTTCAAAGTTTTCTCTTACTGATGTCCTCGGCACAGAAACACAAGAGTCTCCTGGATAGATGGATAATACCGTGGGTTTGTCTTATTCATGGCCATAAGTTTTATTTATTTCAACTTCTTTTCTGAGACATCATGTTTTTTTGAAGCTACTTTGGTATGCCGAATAGCTCTTTACCCATGAGCCTCAATTTGCTTTTGCTATGAAGGAGCTCGTCAGAGGCGCCAAACAGAGCTGTGGCAAATATGAAATGCTGTGTTGTTACAAAACACAGAGCCAGAGATGCCAAATTCATTCAAAATTAACCCACAATCAAAGAATGAGCGGATTTAACCTGCTTGATGTATTTTTTGGGGGTTTCTACTAAACCTAAACTTCAGCTTCCACTTGCTCTTAACATGTATGCACTTTATAATCTGTGATTGGATATTTTTGGATGCAGCCTGGGAGTTGTAGTTAACGTCTGTACTCATGTTTTTATGCACCAAGGCTTCTGCATTTGGACTTTTTATCAAAAAACGTCTGACTATTGACTATTTTGTAACTCAGATATAAAATTGTTATACTCATGATTCTGCTGGCCGATTTTCATGCCCATCCAAGCCTCGTAAGTGCTCCAACTATGCCAATCACCTGACGTTGTCTATGGACAAACTGAATGAGACTTTTACTTCAATAATCCTAAATAAGTCGTGGTTTTCCTATGACTTGCAGCCAGCAAGCAGCAGAAGAGGACCTTAAGCCACCTCAGAACACTCTTGTTCTACGACATGCCTTGAAACAGAAACTGAGCATTTATAAATAGTTGTGGACATGAAGGATATAAGAAGCGATATCTAGTGTTGCCTGTTTGGTGCTAGACAGTGTCCAGTTTCTGTCTCACAGAGTGGGCGAGGCAGAAACTTATATATCTCAGAGGCTTGCAATACTTTTTAAAGCCTCCACTGATCTGCTTTTTACTTCCTGGAATGTGGCGTCTGAGCGATGGTCCAATCACAGAGGATGGGATTTCTAAATGTCGTCTGTCTGTCACCGTGCTATCCTTTTGATGTGGAAACAGACACTTAACTGCAACTAGCTAGTATTTCAGTTCATCTCCATGAGGTGTGGGTGACCTGCTGTTGCTGGTAGATGAAAAGAAAAAAAAACAAAAAAAGGAGGAAGAGGAAATTTGGCGGAGGCAAGACGGGAGAAAGACAGAGAGGAAATGGAGAAAGTGTAACTGTGTGTTTGGACTGCAAGCTACACAATCAATAAGTCACAGGAAGTCCGTTCATTTCCCATTCGGCTGAGCAGCCATGAAATATTGGTCAGCGTGTTAGCAAGCTGGTCAGCTGAAAAAAAGTTGGCCCCGTCTGAACTTTGTGTGTTTATTGGCCCGGTCGTGGACAGGAAATCAGATATTTTCCTTGTTCCTCCACTGATGGGATTCTGCATCACGTACAATTGTTCAAACTGGCGACTGCAAACTGAATAATTACTTAATTGATTTTGAAATTTCTGCAAAATAAACTTTCTTCTATGCAAAACTAAGACTTTTAACATACGTAAGTGTACAAAAACAGGATTGTGGAAGTACCCACTGTTTCTTAGTTCTAAACTGCCTTTATTTTAAAGATCAGAGGGATAAACATAAATGGGAATCACAACCCTGAAGTCACTTTATTGATATTAACAAAGCAGTTGTAGCTGCACACAGCCGCCACACAGATGTAATCAGTCATCCAGCAAGTAACATCTGTACAGAAGGTGGCGGAAGGCCAGAATAAGAGGTAGGTACGAAGGGTGAGGTGACGAAAGGTAAGAGCAAGAGAAAGAGTGAGTGATCAATAGAGAGAGAAGTGAGAGGGAGAGGGGAAAGAAAGAGACTGAGAAGGAGAACATGAGACCTGGAGCCGAAGGAGAGGGAGAGAGAGAACAGGACAAGGAGAGAAGGAAGGGAAGCACAGAAGCCGCAGCTGGATCGAGAAGAGGCATGAGGAGAATCCCAATAACCTCCTGTTCTTTCCCTGAGAACAAGAATAATACACTGTGTACTGAGTCAGTGTTTATGTGTGTGTGTCTCTGTGTGTGCGCACTGCATGCTATCAGAGGGAGGTACTGTGTATGTGTGTGTGTGTGGCACTGTTTAAACGTGCCTGTGTGTGAGGGAGTGTTAGAGCGGGCTGCAGGTTCTGTGTGTGCTGTTTAGCATGTGTTTAGGCATGCATGAGCTCGTTCACTGTTGGCTGTGTGATGATCCATGTGCAACGCCGCTCACGGCCAATAGGAGTCACTGTTGTACTGTAAAACTGATGAGGAATTTCAACGGACAGGCAGAGAGACGGGGAGAAAGACAGGTAGACAAGCAGAAACTTTTCTTAGAAAGATTTATAATTGGGTTCATATTGTCAGTAAGTTTTAGGAGAGTAAAAAAGTTAAATAAATAGTAAATAAACAGCTTACTCAAGTGACTTTATTAATACGTTGACATGCAACAATGTGGGTTTGGGTTCAGGACTGAAGGGGGGCACAATGAAGTCAGGGGTTGTTCAACCAAAATGCTTTCCAATGATAATAGAAAGGAATGCTATGTAAGTGTACACGGTGTGTGTACTAACAGTATTTAAAATCACATTTTACACTTTGATAGAGACCTACATTATAAATACACATTGTTGCAAATACGTATGAGATGAAAGACGTTTTTTTCTCAGCCCTGGTCAGTGTATGCAGCCCAACAACCTCCACCAATCAGTGTTAGGCAAGCCTGTATGTGGCCTTTAAGACAAAATCCAGGTCAAAAAAATTCCAGTTTGCAAAGCCTGTGTGGGTGTGAGCGCAGGGTAACAAATGAAGGTAACGTAGATGAGCGTATCAGCATTTTTTCATGTGGAATATTAGAGGAATAATTGGACATTTTGGGCAATAAGCTCATTCTTGCCAAGAGTTAGATGAGAAGTTTTTTTCCCCAATATTCTGTTAAGGCTGTTTCATTGTTCAATTCATTTCAATTCATTGCCCAATAGGACACCGTCCAGCCTAAAAGCATACTGGGCATGCTTTGGACACTTGTTTGATGGCTTTTGATATTTGAGATATTAATACTAGAACTGCACACACTGATGTTTGACCTCAGATTTATCTCTCGACTATTTCCAAATTGACACGCCTTTTCTCCTGAAAGATACACATTGCAGTCAAGAGCTGTATCAAGTCCAGTGAGACTGTCTGAGAATTTTAATCGTTCCAGTTTTTCTCTCTAAATTTGACCTCTGCAAGAAATGTAAAGATTCCAAAGAAGATTCACTTTAACTAACTGCCAGTGGTTGAAGGTCTCAGCTTGTTGCAATGATGTAGAAGTGTGTGGTTACAGGTGCAGAGGAGCAAAGAGCACACCTCGCACCACATTCAATTCGATATATTAGATAAGAGGTGACACGGACTTGAAAGTTTCAACCACTTGTAGCTTGTAACCACACACAAAACACCTTTTATATACAGTATTCTGCTTTAAAATGTGTCTGTTTTGATCATAATAAAGTATTCACCAGCCTGATATGCAGCTGGTGATGGTGTAGATAAACACACATACACTCTAAAACCTGTCCACTGATATTCAGCGTTTATTCATTCAAAATGTGTGCCGTGTGTGCTTTGCTATTCCAGCGTGGTCGGAGAGATGTGCACAGAGGAGTGTTCAGACCTGGAATGGATGTCCTATTGTTCAGGGATCATCGGCGCGTTGAGAGATTTCAATTTGACAAGCGAGCCATCCTTGATCTCTGCCACATGCTGAAGGGGTGCCGACTAGATAATTCCCAGAGATAGTTTTTGTCCTTGTGTGTACGTGCGTATATGTGTGTGTGTGTGTGTGTGTGTGTGTCAAGGGACACACAAAATATAATCATCTATAGTGAATTTAAAGGTAAATTATCATTTCTCATGCATAAAAAAAAAATTAGAAACTGTAAGTGAGCCAATTTGAGGTTGTAGGAGAGACGTGAGCATTTTCAAAAAGATGGCTTTTTTCCCTGAGGCGGTGTTCAGGCACTCAGGTTGATGTGTGTCGATTTGTCTGGAGGCTGCTGGATCTTATAGCTTAAGCAGCGATAACAGTTCAAGGCTATCAAATGCTTATAGTGTACTCAATTTAATGATAAAGAAAGTTATTAACCAAACTTAATTTCATACCTAACTGATTCAGGAAATTTACTGTGTGACAGCCGTGGGCACAAAGAACAATGTTAAAAACACTGTAGGAATACTATATTATCATCACAATGATTTCTCCAGCTGATGGACTACAACACTGATAAAAACCAAACTGCATTATACAAATACTGTTGTAATATTTGTACATACAGTCACACTCAGTGTAAGACCATGGTCACCTTCATCTTTCTCTCTGTGAACCAATCAACTTGCATAGTTGGTCAAAACCTCAACAACTATTGGGTTGCCATGAAATTTTGCAGAGACATTAAAGGTCCCCAGAGGATGAATCCCACTGACGTTGATGATGACTTTTCCTCTGATGCCACCAACAGGTCAAAGTTTTCACTTGTCCAGTGAAATATCTCAACATCTCTACAAGACGGATTGGCACACAATTTTGACATTCATGGTTCCAAGACAATGTATCCAAATGATTTGGTGATCCTTTAACGTCTTCACTAGCACCACCATGAGGTTGATATTTGTGGTTTTGAGTGAAATGTCTCAACAACTATTAGATGAATTTCCATGAAATTTGAAATACTTTCAAATACGTGCAAAACTAACGACACTCCCATCAGCCTCAGTTGTACTTTGTCTTTAGTGCTAATTTGCAAATGTTTGAATGTTAACAGGCTAAACTAACATGCTAAACATTATACAGTACCTGCTTAGCATCAGCATGTTAGCACTGTCATTGTGAGCATGTTAGCATTTAGCTACAACCTCACAGATCTGCTAGAATGGCTGTAGACTCTTAGTCTTGTTTCATTACATCTCATTGTGTCATGTCCTTTGTTTTTGGTCTTTTATGTTTCGAACAGATAGCATTTTCATTCATAAACTGGAAGCTGCTTTATCAGTTTAGTCAGTCAGACTTTTTTAAATGTATTTTTTGACTGAAGGAGAGTGCTTGTTTTAAAGCTACTATATGCACTTGAAAACCTCAATCCCAGAAAGCTCAACACAAGAAAAACTTCTTTCAATCTTGACGGTGTGGATTGGACGGTGTTTTCAGAACTCTGGTCCATCTCCGAACACTGATCACTTTCTTTGTATGTATTTTGAATCTAAATTTTGAACCTATGTTGCTGACTTAAGTCGCCGACTCTGAAAGCAACCCTTAGGTAAGAATAAAAGGCACAGGCTTTAACTGAGGCTGTAACATACCGGTGGAAAAGTCCACTTCAGTTGTGGAAGTGATCGGCAGAGGATCTTCAATCCAGGGTGTAGCATGGACAGCAACACTCCAGTCACTCCACGTTCCAATCTCTGTGTCCTTGGCAGCCACCTGTTGAACACAAGGACAGTAAAAAGCAGTCAGTAAATTTGAATATATTTATATATTTATGTTTATATATTATGTCTGTCTGTTTTTTTATGGTTTCTTATGTTATTATTGTAAGATAAGACTCCATTCCCTGTTAAAATTAACTCTAATTCATTGGTGGTAAAGACAGGTGGTGTATCCATCTTATCATTTTGGTATTCATTCAAGTCTCACCACCCCCAGGAGAAATATTTTGCTAAACTAATTTCAAATCAAAAGACTATGTGCATATTTACTGTATATAAGTACTTTTTTCTTTGTTAGTTAGATAAACTTGGAGGATTTAATGGAAAGGAAACCCTTTATGAGAGGATCTGTTGATTTTGGTGGTTTTGGAAAAGATTTATGTTTGTTTACCGTTTGTTTTCCAGTTTTGAGGCTGCAGCTTTAGAAGAAAATAATTGTTCCTGAATGCTACTGTAGATAACATAGAATCAGACGTGGTTTGTATAAGGCCTTCAATGATCAGTCAGGTAGAAATGGATGTTACCTGGATGATGTATTCCTTCCCAGCGTAGGCATCGGTGATGGTGTGGGAGGTGCTGTCAGAAAGCTCCACCTAAACAGCCAGTAGAAGAGAGCAGGTGGTCAGTTTGGATCAAGCAGTTAACAAAACAATCTTATTTCGGTATGAAACTGATGTATTTTTGAAGCTAGACACAGATTTGTGAACGGGTTCTATGGCCTATGAAGTTTTCCAACATGAGGAATTATGAACATCCTCAGCTAAAAAAGGCAGTTATGAGGTCTTAAGTCAACTTTTGGTCTGAAAGTGCTACCCTTCTACCCATATAGCTCTACTCACAAATTATGTGCTCAGTATAGCAATCCTATCCTGAGTCTTTAATGTTTTATGGTGGGTAGATTCAGCTGTGCCAATTTTCATCATTTCTATTCAGTGTTCATTTATTTACAACACAAGTTTCATCATTATTCTTTGCATAGGTCAAGTCTGTTGCTTTATCCTTGCAGTGTTTTACATTTCACTGTTGAATTGATTGAACCTCGATGCCCCTGCAGCCTTTAAACTCCACACATACCGACACTCAGACACGCATGCAAAATACCAATGGCATAATTGATGATTATACCAGAAAGCCTTGGCATCAATGCCACATAATTTCATAACACAATATAATGCATGCCAACATTTGAAAGCCTTTTGTGCACACTTTAATTTGCAGAGCGCAACCGAGAACGAACTAAATGTTTGAGTCACTGGAGAGTGCATGAGAGAATGATTTGCTGCTTCTCTGTAATTTACGGTTAGTGGTGTGTGTGTGTGTTTGTGTGTGTGTGTGTGTGTGTGTGTGCATGTGTGCATGTGTGTGAGTGTGTGTTTGTTTGCCTTTGGCCTGTGTCTGACAGACTGAAGGAAAAATAGGGAGAAGGAGGGTGCTGCCTTTTCTACTCCTGAAGTCGAATTAAATGATTTAGTGACATGCCTGTTGCCTTCTGCAGTCTACCAGTGCAACGACACACACACACACACACAGGTTATCTGAAATCATTTACTTTACTAACTTAACAAGTAGTTTATTTATTGTGTTGGCTGGACAATATATAACGTATACACAAACTCAAATGTGTTAATAAGCAATAGATTTACTACATTTCACCAATGCTAACAAAACATTTTGGAGGAGGGGATGTTTGATACTGAATGGCAGCTTATCTGCTGCAGAACAGCAGCACAGTAGAGATTCTTTTCTTCTTGATACTAAATTGGTGATTGACTGCGGTCATCTCGATAATCCCAAATTGTTGGAGCACATCTAGCCATGTTCTGAACTCATTTTTATGGTAATGTTCATTCTGGTGTGAGTGCCAGTAATGGCAAATACACCAGCCATGTATGAGGGTAATAAAGACAGAGACAATTTATCTGAGATTATCCTGGTGACTCTGATACTGATACTAAATCACAGACAGATCTGAGTTCAATGTGAGCCTGTATAAATCACTATGCACACGAATGCAAACACCACTGATATTACTGTGAACACACAAACACAAACATAGTGTAAATACTGTAGTTAAAAGTCTTTAAGCTGGAGTGATGTGGGCCAAGAGGGCTTTACTTTTACTATTCACCTTTGATTTTTCTTGAAAATAATGTGTTATTGATGGAAATGATGGCCAAAACTACAAAAATAAGACCCAAGTTGTAATAAAACAGAATTGTTTTTAAAATATTCTTGATATCTCCAGGGCAGCACAGAACAGTCTGTGATTTGATCAAAAACCCCTCACGCCACCATATAATTCCTGCCAAACACCAGCCGCAACCAAGCCTCCGATTGGAGTTTCCCTTTTAGATCTTCAGGATGTGCAAATCTGGAGTCGATCTGACAAATAACCCCCTCGTACATCCCCAGCGTCCGCGCTTCCTCTGTCTTCCTGTAATCTCTCGCTCTCATCGCTCACTCTCTCTGCAAAGTTGACCCCTCTGTTTTCAACTTTGCCTTGATCTCCGCAGCCTCTCTCTATCTGCTCTAATTCTCTGTCTCTCGCCCCCTCTCCCTCTGTTTGGAAGGAAGTTCAGGCTTTATCTGCCTATCCGAGCGCTACATTTACAGGCTTAATTTCATTAGTGGAATGCAATAACAATGTCATCCGAGGATGTGTGCATGTTACATGTTCCTGTTGAGTGCTGTGTGTATGCGTGGATATACTTTAGTATATATAGTGTGTGTACATGAGTGTGTTAGCAGGCGTGTGTGCAGCCTTTGAGGCAAAATCTTCCACTGTTTATATGTAGTCCAACCAGCGTATCCAACCATAGCTTCTATCAGCATTCCTTCCCGACTCTAATGTGTATGTGTGTGTCTGTGTGTGTGTTTGCATATTATGTCTACGGTGTGAAAGCTGGTGAAAGTTCAGCCATACATGTACATCTGTTTGATTCCGTGTGTTCATGTAAATCTGTGCATATTTTTGCATGTGTGTGTCTTTCTGTGTGTGAGTGTGTGTGTGTGTGTGTGTGTGTGTTGATATGAATGTAGAAAAGAAAAAAAACACACATACTGCAGTTTGGGAAAATATGCCTCCCTACATTTCTGTTTGTGTTTCTTTGTACGCACATGTTTACACTCATGTCAGTACATGTCTGTTGCATTGTTGTTTGTGTTTGCAAGGCTCAACTGGAACTGGTGCTTGGATGTGTGTATGTGTGTGTGTATTTGTGTGTGTGTGTGTGTGTGTGTGTGTGTGTGTGTGTGTGTGTGTGCACATGTATGTGAGTATATGTGGAGGAGTATACGGAGTAAACAGCTTGCAGATAAACATTTCCAGAGAGATGGATGTATTGCTGCGTTGCCAAGTGGCTAAACAGGGAGCAGCGAGAGCAGCACTTAATATCACGTACTGGAGGGAGGCGGTCGGGGAGGGAGGAACTGAGAACGAGGGAGGGAAGAGGGGAGATAGATAGATGGGAGGAGGTGATGCATTTTGGAGAGGCTGTTGCTATTGCTGCCAAAAAACACTGTCAGATCATTCACACTGCAAGACCAAGCCTGTGTGTTGTGGCAGTGGTGGTGAAGTGATGTATATTTACTTGTTGCTGCGTGTGTGTGTGTATTTATGTTTCACATGTGTCTGTAGGGCTGATGTATTGTATACTAAGGTGTTCAGAGCTGTAAAGAAAAAAAAAGACTTTTGGATTGTTCATAAAAAGTGTGACTCATCCACACACACACATGCACACACAAAGGAAATCAGGCATACACACACACAAACACATTGCCACTCCTAACACCCAAATATTTACCCTATCATAATCGTGTCCAATTTGCTCAGTGTAAATACACTGTATTCACTGAACCCAAGACATAATGTGATAATGATAATAATAAAGATTCTACCCAAATGGATTGACCACAAAATGGTGTATTTTGAAAGTAATGATCACTAAACGTCCTCACTCAGGAGAAATGTCCTCATTTCATGCATAAACACCATATGACTGTTCACTGTAAACAGCAAATGTGGGCATGAATTTTTGAGGATGAACCGGAGAACACAAGATGGCGGCCTGGTATTATTACATGAGAAGCAGCACACCTGGATTTTCTAACCCCCTTTGAACATGTATGAAAATGCTACTTCATTGTTGCTTCCTCCCTGAACCAAAGTTCAACAGCTTTACAGTAAAACAAAAACTCGAACCACAGAGGCTGCAGTTTTAAGACTCAAGAGGAGTCTTAAAGCTGCAGCCGTTAAATAAACATCTTACTTGGCTCAAGACTCAACAACTGATATCAAATTTAGCCAACTAGCTCCTTTAGCTACAGCAACAACATAGCCAAAAAAGGCTATACTGTAGCTGCTGTAAGTAAACACAGTGTACAGACACTGTAACCAAACCTCTCCCTTATTTAGCTTAACAGTGTTTCTCTGTGGTTACTCTAACCAACACGAGCTAGCTAACACTGCTAACACTGGAATACAGTGTAATAAACCAAGCTCACAAACCCCCTAGCTAGCTAGTTAGCCAGCTACAGGTAGATGTTAGCAGCCTTGTTAAGCTCAATAAATAAAAGGAGACGTTAGTTCATGTGTTTGTGTCCTGTGTTTATTTACAGCAGCAACTAGACATCTGTAGAATGACTTCAACAGTGTTGTTGCTCTAGCTAACAGGTGCTAACTGGCCAAATCTTGTCGCAGTTGTTGAGCTTTCTTGCTTAAGAGGCAGGCTGCATGGGATTGGCTGAAAGGTGAGAGGGTGGGGACAACACCACTGACAGGAAAAGTGACATTGTGAAATGTGACATGAAATTCAATACAGACTTTTTAAAAAGGGCATTTTGAAAAAATAATAACATTTTATAATATTAATGTATTAATGTGATTGTTTCATAATTACTTTTTTATTTATTCAATACTGAACACTTTGGGACTCCATATGAGTGACCCTTTGTTGATTATATGTGCAAGAGAATCACAACAGATGTTCCCTTAGATATCATCAAACTGTGATGTTCAATGCATTCCAGGTGTTATTCTGCGAAGGGGCGTCATGTTGTACACATGCTCCTTAAAGCTGCCTCAACTGCTTTCAGCTTATCATTTCCATAAGATGCCTTTTGACATGTACAAGCTGTGGATTATATCTGTAGGCGGAGATCTGTCAGGACAGTAAAAACCAGAGAGCAAGAGTTCTCTGGATCAGTGAACTTCATATGGAAAATAAATGTTGATATAGCGCGGACTACATACAAGCAAACAATCTAAAATTGAAGAAATGACTAATTAACTCTCTGAGACAGTATGTGTGCTTAGCGGAGAGAACACCCAGTGTAGAGGCTATTGTGAAAAATGTTCAAGATGGACAGTACAATGTGTTATTTCAAAATATTCTGGTGCAGGGCCAAGATACAACATTTACCCAGACTCAAAAAAAAAAAAGAAGACTGGGAGTGAGGAAGATGAGGAAGAGAAGCTTAGAAATCCCCCCCACACACACACACAGCTTAGTGCTACGATACACATGCACACACTCACCCAAGAGCCTCTACACAAATCCAGACAATACAAGGGGCAGAGAGAGGAGATGTGAACATTCCTCAGGGATTGCATAAGGAACTGTGAGAAAAAGAAGTGACCCTTTACTTTTCACACATCCTTTTTTTTTTTTCCTTTTCCCTCTGCTCCTCTCCTCTTTTTTTTGTCTCATCCCTCTCATACCTTCAACAACCCTCTTTCCTGTGCCTTCTTTAATTGTGCCACCCCTGAGCTTGCTCGCCATGTATTAAATCTTATATCTTGTACTTGTGTTTACTGTTGCAAAAACCTCAAATAACTTTCCCACTTGGATCAATAAAGTTTCATCTTATCTCGTCTCCAACAAATATACATTTACTGTGATGTGGAAATACACAGAAAGGAAGGAACTCCAACTGACCCCTGTGATCACCACCAATGGCAAGTCATACTTGGAGTCCAATAAGTCCAATAAAATGACATTAAATATAACTTAATTATAACTTGCATCAGAACGGTAATACTTGCTATCAAATATTTTGTCATATGTATTATCTATAGACACATGTGTCATGGGATAAAGCACCATACATGTAGGCCAGAGGTGGAAAGAACAATTAGATAAGCAGAACAGTAGGGAGCAGGGAGAAGAGTAGGCAGACAGAACAACAGGGAAAAAAGAAAAGGCCTGAGAAAAGAGAGAAACAGAAAGATGCAAAAAAGAGACAGTCAGAGAAAGCAAAAGAGAGAAGGAAAAGCAGAGAGAAGGAGACATGGAGAGAATTGGCGTCGGTGGTCAGATCTAATCCAGTGAGCATGTCTGTTGTCCTGGAAAGGAAACCCAATTATATGGCACTTCCACTGGCCCGATGGCGCTCTGTGTGTGTATGTGTGTGTGTGTGTGTGTGTGTGTGCACTGAGAAGGTTGGTCTCATTAGGTTGACTGACAGCTCCCATTTTTCCACCGTGCACTCCTTCCATTTGAGAACACACACACACACGCATGCACGCATGCACTGAAACGCCAAATCCAGGGGTAATTTCTCAGACAGTATTTCCCTCTGTGAAGCCCCAATCGCCATAGCAGCAATTACTGTAAAAGGAAGCTAAACCCCCCAGCCAATCGAAAATCCCAAGCTACACCTTGCGCCCTTAAAGAGCATGTGGTAGCTTCAACAACACAGCGGTCGAGATGTCTCTACATTAACTCTGCTTTATCCCGTCATGCCTGCATGTCAAAAATGTCAGACATGAAACACATCATGAAAGACAAAATTTGAATCTTCCCCTTCTGTAACAGCTCTTCCTGTCATGCTACCAACATGTTTTTTTCCTCTGCTTATACTTCTTTCTGGAGATGAACAAATGAAGCTTATTTTACTGCATTTATTATAAAGTGAATGCTGTGAAAAATCAAAAATGACTTGAATATGTTGTGCCATGCCACCTGATCTCCCTTTCATTCAGCCACTCCTTACAGTTCATTGAAGAAAGAAAAAATATATATCTGAGAAAAGAATTTTCTTGGCAACCTGCCAAGCATGTACCCTGCTTTTCTCCCAATGTGAGTTGGGAAGGGCCTCAACCCCCGCGTGACCCTGCACAGGATAAATGAGTATAGATAATGCATGTATGGACGGATGAATTTTCTTTTCTTTTTTCAGTGATTTATATAGCAATTGTGAATGGACTGCATTTATATAGCTTCTTTACTCCGGGAACAAGCGCTTTACCAAGTCTCACATTAACCCACTCACACACACTCATACACCACTGACTTGCAGACTTGAGGTACACTGCCGTGCTCAGGGACACTTCAATATGCAGGTAGGAGGGACCGGGGATCAAACCCTCAACTTTGCAACTACTGGACGACACCTTGCACCCTCTACCACGACTCTATCACCCTGCCAATGCTTCATTTTATAATGATTTAGCTCTGGCAACCACATTTAAAAGACATTAGGTGTTTGCTTGACTGGCTGAAATTTGATGTATAGCTTGTCTTCGGATCAATTGATTGGATTTAGATCTGTGATTTTTGGCAACTACTACTTTTTAAAGCTTTGAATATTATGCTGTGTTCAAACTCTGGAGAGAAAGTGTGACATCCAGGAAGTGGCTGTTAAATCATGTGGTGTTTTGTCAGATAATCAAACCCATAAGACAAATGACGAATATAATTGTTATAGTTGCTGTAGTGTAACAGGCTGTCAGTTCTGACAAAGCTGTAGAGAAAAATATAAATGAAATGAAAGAAGATGAAATCAAATGCTAGCTACAGCACAGTGAGCAAGTATAATATTCAAAGTGCTGCTCAGCAAGCTCACAATGGTTATTTCTGCTCAACACTCTCTAAGGCTGCCGGCTTATTTGAATCATTTGTCAGAAAGCCTCAAATCGAATCACCAGTCCCTCGCTCAAATCACCAGATGGACATTTTTTAAAATGTACCCCCCGTGCTGCTGCCCACAGAACGATGCATGATAAAGTTGAAGCTGAAGCTGACAGAACATGATGAGTGGTGAAACTGCTGTACGCCAGCTGAACCACAGTTCTCCAAAGAGAGCGGCGCTGCCCAACGGCAGCTGGCACTGCTCATCAGAAGTTGTTGCCTTTGGGCAAAAAAAAAAGTTTCTACAAATTTGTCAAAAATGCCTCAAAAAAGTGGAACGTTTGAAAGCAGTTTGAGCATGTTAAACACAACCAATACTGACAATATTTCCTTGGCAGACAATTTCACAGTATAAAAAGCATCTTGTAGCTGATTGAAACTTGCTTAAATTGCTAATTCAAAACAATGAACACATGGTTTGTTTTAAAATCTCTTCCTTGCTGTGTTCATGTTTTTCTGGGAAGAAAAACTCTGCCTTTTTTGTCAAATCTTAACAAGCTTCCATGTTTCATCCGGTGACTGCAATGTTCATTCTATCAGAACTTTATTGGCCATGAGACGCAACCCCCCAAGATGAGGTCGATACATTGCGTGTCCTGACACCTCAGAGAAGATAACAGTGTGTGTATGACAGCCCAAGGATTGACATGGTGATATAGAAATCGATAGAGGCAGAGGAGAGGGCAGCAGCCCTCATTCATCTTCATTCACCCCTACACAGTAAGACCTCCAAAGCCAAACAAATAGATAAAACTGATATATCCCAACTGCAATCTGGAAACGCACAGGACAAGAGATCTTTCTTTGGAGGGCGAGATATATGAGACCTTTTTATATCACCGTGTTTAACAGAAAGAGCAACTCCCTCCATATTAGTCTTGCTTCCTGTCTCTGTCTTTCTTTTTATATTTTCTTCTACGGTCTTTGCCCCTTTCTCATAGTTTTTTTTTACTTCCCTTGTGGCTAATAGTATGAGAAAAAAAATGCTCAAATGTACTGTATATTTTTATTCTTATTAGATTCTGACAAAAAAGACAGTGTTTGTAAGCCCATCACAGATCTACAGTAAGTATCTGTGTAAATGTATAGAATACAATTAAACTTTAATGTATTTTGACAGCAGAGCTAAATGATGATGACTTTCATATGTGACAGGGCTGAATCTGTCCTACGTGTGTGTGTGTGTGTGTTAGAAGGATGGGACTTGATTAATGATCTGTCTGTGGCAGTGTCCTTTAGATGGGATGTTTTCCCCAAACAAGGTCTAAACATTTATCATGCGCACCCATAGATACAAATGGATGGCTTGAGGGACGGATGGTTAGATAGCTCGCTTAATGCATGGATGGAAGGATGGATGGATGAATGAATGAACGGGTGATGGTAAAACCGTGGATTGCTGAGAGAGGGGAAAGTGGTAGCTATACGGGTAGAGCGTGATGGGAAGGTGAAAAGGAAGCAAGGAGGTAGGACTGGTAGGAACATAAAAAGATGAAAAGGAGGGAGTTAGAGGCACTGTTTAGCTTTCATGACGTCCGATGTCAGATTGAGTTGAATGACCTCTTATTCAGTGTCAATCTCTGTTTCCTTCGCCATGATAATAATGTTACTCACAAAAACACACAGAACATATGCACGCAATTGCCCACCACACACACAACCATGGAAAATGTACAAAATCAGACAAAAAAGGGAGTGTGCACGGAAAGGCACACACATGCACAATCACATACATACAGTATATCTATGCGAATATACTTACCATTACACACATGCACACACACAGCTCCTGGCACACTATTGATTCATCTAAGTGCTCGCAGGAAGAGAGTGACTTTTGGTAAACAAACCAAGACCATTATGACATGGATGGAGAGAGAAAAACAGTGTGTTGGTGGTAGAAGAGACGAGCGATAGCAAAGTGAAGCAACACTGACAAAGAAAGGAAGAGGAGAGTGAAGGATGGACACAAAAAAAGAGAGAAGGAAAATGACAGAGGGAGAAAAAGCGACAAAAAAAGTGAGGCGGGGAGAGGATGAGGGAGATGGATGGGAGAGGGAGGATGCAGCATGTCAGACAGAGGGACAAAGGAGGAAAAATGTGGGATAAATAAATGAATGAAAGGCTAAGCTGTGTTGGCCAAGCGGACACAGATTAAAGGAAGAAGAATTTTAAGTCCACCTCCCTTCTCTGCTCCGGCTGCTTCCTTTATTGTGTCTCTCGATTTCTCCTGGAGTATCCGTGCCTCTTACATCATGAACATTTCAACGTTTGTACTTTTCTGCCGTCTATCGTGTATGTATATACAGTATGTGTGGGTGTGACAGTGCACGGACAGTCTGTAGGTGGGCAATTATATGCAGATATACAGTGTGGGTCTGTGCATGCACTGCAAAACAGACAGAATCCCCTCAAACCATTTTTATTCTTAAAAGTCTTGTTCTCTTAAAACAGTCCGGTCTGGTTTTCCAGTGCAGACTATTTCAGCATATTTCCAATACAAACCAACTTGTTCCATAAATATGTGCTAGTATCTTAAAAACCAGAAAGAGTTAAATTGTACAAAGTTCTTGTAACAAGATCTCGGACATTGAAAACAGCTTGAAATTGAAATGATCTCCCTGCATAGGCACTTTCAAAGACTTTTCGGTGGACCTTTAGGACTCAGTAATGACTTAACAAGATGCAGATTTTTTTGTAGTGTGCTATTTGTGCATGTGTTAAATGTCTGTTAACATAATATGGATAATCTGTGACTGTGTGTGTTCTTTGTTTTCACATGTATACTCATGCATATACATGTGAGAGCACTTGAATAGCATTTGCATGTATATTAATCTTTGTAATCTACATGCGTACCAGCATTTTAAGAGTGTATATGCATCCGTGCGTGCGCCTGCGTGTGTTCATTTCTGTCTGTATGTGGATGTTTCCGTGCATGAGAGCGTCTGCATGGAAATGTGTGCGTTTTCAGCTGACTGGAGTTCAGCATCACCCCCAAAGGGCAATTACAGCGTAGCAGATGCAGTTTCATACCAAGAAGAGAATATTGAACAATCTGAAACAGTTCTTATCACAGTTACTGGACCATTGCTTTAATTGCAGTGAGTTCACGTCTCAGTGAAGGGAGCGCAAGGGTGGGATGGAAACAACACAACACAAGGCCATGGGAAACAGAACAATTCGCTGAACATTTACAGGCATACAGATGTGTTTTCATGTGCAGATTCTTTTGCGTCTTTGATAATTAACTCCCAATTACAGATTATGACACAGACACAATGTGAATGTGAATCCCCAATAACAGCAACAATAAAAAAAAAAGACTATTTTCAAGGACCAAGTTAGCCTTTTTAATTACTCACTTAAGTGCAAAACAGGGGCATAGTGTTGCATCTTTTGATTTGCTTCACTTGAAGCATGTAGCAGACGCCGGACTAAAGACAGAAGTAGTTGAGGTATGGTGGCCGGGATGTGCCTGTGGAGCAAATGTGATGAAATTTCCACTTTTCTGGAGCACTGACGCAGGTGGGAAACAAGACTGTGGTGCATCATGATGAGTCAATGTATGTCAACAAGCAGTGATGCACGACAGGGTGCCAGCGTCCACCCTAAGGATCCCATACCAGGCACCAATACAAAAAGTCATTGCAACAACACACAATCCTGAAGCTATTTATTCTTCTTTAAAAGAACAGGTGCTGAAATATACAATGTCCATGTCTATGTAAGTTAGTTACTTTCTTTCTTTTATTTGATTCCATTTGGGGCTTTAAGGACACAAGATCGTATTACACATTCAGCAACATCACAAAATCTTATCTTTCAGGTAAGGCTGGCGAAAAATGAAACTCTCAAATGTCTTTTTTTTTGCAGTACATCAGTTTGCAAATCATTCAGTGGCTCAATATGAGGCTCATTCTGCCTGTTTTACTTACAGGTAAAAATCTATGTTGCATCATTCTATTGGTCATATTTCAGTTAAGTCTTAAGTCTCTCCCTCTCTCTATTTCACCCACTATTTTATGGCTTAACATATTATAGAAGTTTTGTTTGTTTTTGTTTTTCCCTCTCTTTTCTTCCCTTGAACCATTCATCTATCTTCCTTTAACCTGAAACACCTTGTAACCGATAGCTTATAAAACTTCACTTTCAAAGTAGCCACTAGTGCTCCCCTTTTCTTCTCGTCTCTCACGCTTTCATCCAATTACCGGACATTTTGAGGCTGACGTTGCTCCATACGTTTAATCACGGTTCTCTCCAAATGACAATTTCTCTTTTTCTCTCCATGCCTCTCTCATCCACCATCCATAATCAAATCGTGTAGTCTCAGGCTTATATGCTGTATTTAACACTGAATCTTTATCAAATGCAATAAGCACTTGGTTTCCTGTCCTAAAGTCAACATTTCAATCATCTTTGTCACTCCATAACTTAAGTCCATGTATCTACAGTATGAATGTGCTTGAATGCGCTGAATGCTTCTTTCTCTTCACTGTATCTACCAGAGTCTGCTATCCATTAGCGTTTTTCTCCTTCTCTAATGCATTCCATTCATCTCTACTTCAAAACTTTTGCTCATTTTCCTCTTTCTGTCTGAATCTCCATCACTGTAAGTATCTGGGCCAGTCATCCCTTCATTCCTCAGGAGGATGGATGGTTTCCTCTGAAGATCAGTCTGATCACACCACCGCATTCATTCCTGACTCAAAACACATTTCAAAATGTTACACGTGAAAGCCATTCTCACCCAGCTCTGCTGTCTAACCACATTAAAGGTAAATTCCTAAGTAATACTAAACACTGCAATTAGTATTCAACCTCTGAGGCTATAATTAATCAAGTATATATGGGGCCAATAAACAGTGTATCTTATTTTGGCAACCTCATTAAACTCCACTTAATGATTTATGTCACGGCTTAATAGCTTTAAACCCAAATGTTTTCTACAACAGGGTGCTACTATAGTCAAATATTAAACATACGATTTACAGTATATTCAGCCATGATCAGCTCCAATGGCAGTAGCTAGTAACAAGCTGTCATTACCTACAGAAACTGTTCTATATGCAGTGTTGATGTAGTCTGCTCATAACATGGCAACGACATCATATGCCCATATGACAACTGTACAGGCAATGGTTCTGGGTTTCTTCACAGGTATTCAAGATGGGCAGACACGTTTATAATGTAGTATATGTTTATAAGGACATTAAAAAATATATCAAAAATGCCTTAAAATACTTTTAAAAGTCTAGGTCACAGGAAAGATGAGAGTAATGGCGTTGTGTGTGTGTGTGTGTGTGTGTGTTTGGGGGGGGGAGATGAACTTTGGACCGTCGTAGACATGGGCAGAGGACAAAATGTATGCTGTGGCTGTGCAGATGTGGAAAATATAATTTGCGCTTTAATCCCGCCTCCAGAGCTCTGATTAGCTTTGTTCTTTCTCCAAGCGGGAAAACAGCTGTCGATGAGCACAACACCAGGCTATTTGAATTGATTTATTGATCTCCAAAAAATGATACACTGAAATGACAATAAATTTTCATCTTCTGGTTGCCGCTTATTTCTATTACAAACTGACCTGTTGCAAGGATGTTCTTGAATCAAGTAGCCATAGTCTTTACAGTTAGTGGAAAAATAGTTTTTTTGTGTGTGTATTCCATACAAAAAGATCAATTATTTATGTATTAACCAGATTGCATACTTTCTGTGGGATTGGGAACATCGCCAACACTGTTAACCCAAACCTAGTGCAACCATAAAGTGTTCACAAGTCCAGAGGTGACAGGTTGAGAATCCCCCTTCTGAAAACCACACTTTCTGCAACAAAAATTAAAACCACGACCATGGAGACATTCATCAAAGACCACTACACAAACGGAAAACCCTGTAGTTTTCAGCTGTCATCAACCGTATTTATGTAATTTTCAAATTATGTGTTCTTACCCAATCCAAATATTGACTTAAGGTTTCCCAACTTTCACGTTATGCACCAGTTCACATATTGATTGATTAGTGGTGAGGGCGAGAAGGGAAACTCAGAGTGTGTGTCAGGTTTAATCATCGATTCATACCACAAAGATCTGAGGCTTTATTATAACTTCCTTCATTCTAACTGCTGTGTGTGTGTGTGAGTGTGTGTGTGTGTGTGTGTGTGTGTGTGTGACAGAGAGACAAGGGAGCAAGAGAGAGAGAGACTGAATGTACATGTAGATAATAACAGTATGTCTTTACACGTGTGATTGTGTGACTCAAGGTTTGTGCATAGATGTAGCACATGTGTAGCTAGGTAACTGTGGTGTGTATAGACATGTTTGAACTAAATTTAGTTCTACTGTGTCTTATTGTTCTTTATCAGTTCATTAATCATTTAGTCTTTAAAAGCAATTTAGTGATCAATAATAGAAACATAAGCAGGGACCAGCTAATCATTGTACTCTATAAATCACTTGAAACTTAAAACAATTTTGATTGCTGTAATTAATTTTCTGTTGATCAGTTGCAAATAGTTAGCCCCCAGTTCATTGCTGTGAAAGCCCTGAAGCAGGCCTAATTAGGAGAAGAATTAAAATCAAGGATGTCTTGAGGGTTTACTCATCTCAGGTGCTTTTACATCTTTAGTTCAGCTTTGTTTGAACTATGTGAAAACAAGGCCAAGTGGTGCAAAATAATCACTCTAAAGTGCCTGAAAATGATTGGCTATACTGATATTTTACTATATATTATTTTATACACTATACTGAACAAATGACACAGAAAATACCACCAAGCAAATTCTCCACGATGGTTTAAACTAAAGAAAGTGAACTGCTGTGATACTAAAAGAAAAGGAAATATGGGAGAAGAGAGAGATAGTAAAGGAGGAAAAAGACGGCGATATTGACGTAGTGAGGTAATGACAGAGACACTTGTTGAAAGATACATACAGGGGTGGAAAGAATGAGAGAAAGATGTGTATTGGTCTATAATTCATATATGTGTGTGTGTGTTTCCATGTGAGGGTCCGTAACCCAAGTTCTTGGAACAACACCTTTGCAGACCATTGACGTGCATGATAATAACGCTGCAACATTAGACCTTGGTAGAGGGAGCTTTCATCCCAGGAATCCTATAGTGGACACATGTGCTTTTACTATACAAAGCCCTAAGGGAACTGAGCCCACAAGAAATAGTCAGATACAGTAACATACACCAAAGAAGCTGAGCGATTATGTCTGTCTGAGCAGGGATCAAACTCAAACGGCTACAGGTTGGACCATTTCACGTATAACTGCCAACTGTCCTCAGAGGCATCCGTCTGGAGAAATAACTTTTAGTTTTTTTCTTCATCTTAAAAAATATCCCTATGTTTAATTTACTTTGGGCAATACTGCTGATCATACAGAAGAATAAGAGTAGTGTTCTATAGTTGCCAAAAAAAAATTGCCTGTTAAAAGACTATCTATCCTCCTCCTAGAAAATGTGCCAATATTTTTGCAATGAGGTGAAACTCAATCTGCCAGTCTTTTTCTTTAGAACACCAATTCCAGAGAAGAAATAAGTGCTCACCAGAGGTCTTCAAATACCAAATAATGAATCATACTCTAACAGGTGTTTTTTTAACGTTCACTTACAGCTTTTGGTAATGGAGATGTATCTGGACAAACACTCTCGACCATTTATAACTCCCTGTATTTTTGGCTTGTGGCAGAGTCATTACATGTGTCAGCCAGAGTTTTTCAGGACAAGCAATGTTACTCATAAGTAGGAGATAATTCTGATTTCCTTTTTGAGTTCCTTTTAACTCAGTGTGTGACTAACATCCATGTGTTCAGTTTTCACTGGAGTTATTTAGTGAAACTCGGGTGTATGCTTGTGTTGGCTCCATTGGATAAAACCTAATCTAAACCGCATTCTGATGCCATCTCGACTGGTTGTAAATCATATAGATAATAATGCCCAACTGTAGGGTTGTGTGACACACACACATAGACACACATACACACAGTAGCGCTACTCACATGCTGCCACTGCTCTCGGATCAGCGGTCGGTATCGAAGGAAGTATTTCAGAGGGAAGTTGTCGATGTCAGGCCAGGTGGCAGGGCTGTGCCAGGATACTTCCAGCCTCCGAGCGTTGAAACGGATCGGGGTCGCCGTCACGCGCTCTGGGGGATCTGGTTTGACTGTGGGGTGGGTAAAAACAATCAGGTCAGTTTACTAGTCATGTGGAGTACTACTCAGCCTCTGAAAACAGCTGTATAATGTCCTCTGTGAGCTCTGGAGGAAGATTTCCAAAGTAAGAGAAAATAACCCAGATGATGTCATAATTGTTATTGTTTGTAAGGTGTATTCACATTTCAGCGAGAACACAAGGGTCTTTGCTGCGCGTTCCGCATTGATCGGACCACTCCACAAGTCCTGTGAAGTGTAACACCACCTTAGCTGCAATGTTAATGTTGCTAGCAATAGATCGCCACGTTTCACAGACTCAAACAGTGTTTTTATAACAAACTGCATGCGAATATCTTTTTGTCTGGTCTTGATATGAAGCTTTCAGTTAAAGCAGGTCAACAGCGATTGGCCATGCCCACAAAGGTAGGCACAGCTCAGATAATGTGAGTACAAGACAGGATGAGGGTGATGTTCGTTAATAATGAGGTGGTGAGGTGAGGACTAAGACAGAAGCTGAGAATGTTTGAGGTAACTGTGGTGGAGCACAAGATGAAAAGCCATCAGTCCCTGATGAAAAGCCAAGTATAAATGTTGTGTCTCTGAATACATGTCCACTGAGAAAGACATGCAGACAGAGAGGTTGAGAGAATTCAATTCAATGCTTTTCAGAAGATATTGAATGACCCAGTCTTTGTTAGATCACTCCCACTGGGGAACACACTGGCCAGCCACTTGAGCAACATGAAACGCTTTCTCGACCAGATACACACATGACATTACAATAGGAAAGGGACAGCAGCAATTACAAGCCCTGTCTGCTAACATACACACCTATATAGTACCAGAGGATGAAAGCAATTTGGGTAAAAAGTATAACAACACACATGTAGAAAGGCTTGTAAACAGACAGAAGACAGGCAAAGACAGACAGAAACAAACAGACAGGCGTATCTCTCAGTATGACCTTCATAAAATGAATGATTAAAAATATGAAAGATGGATGCAGATGATGAGAGGACAGACAAAAGCAGACAAACAGCTTTCTCCTTTGAGACAGAGATGTTAATCTCATTGTGACCTTCTTCAAGTAAATGTGTAAAAAGATGAAATAGGGAAAGGAAGAAAGGAAGGGAGAAAGAAAAGGAAAGTGCATGCAGGCAGAGTGAAACCAAAGTGAAGTCAGTGGAGACCGGAGAGCAGAAATTCTCCCCTCTGTCCACATCCGCTTTGTCCGACAGCACATAACAGAAGGGAACATGTGCAAGCACCGAACAAAACAGAGAGAAATCTGTATGGGTGGGGTGTCCCAGAGGCTTTTAAAGTATTCATCTGACTTGAAACATAGAGTATTAGCTTTGTGTTGCATGAGTAATGAACACATCCTTCTTTTGATGATCTCGGGGGGGGGGGCACCTGGAGCCCGACCAAGCACTACTATTAATACTAGAGCTGAAAGACAGAACGGATTTTCTCTTCAATGAAAAGTTTAAAAGCCATTGAGACAATAGGAGTCCGTGACTTAACTGACCAAGAGCGATTTCTAGAAAATAATGTGAAAAATGCTAAATGCACAACTGATGAGAAACAGATTATGGGCTCAGAGACTTGTCCTGGAAACTGTTGCAGGTAGAGACATAAGCTGTCTTTGTCAAGACAGAATGTTGTTCTACAAATACACAATTGCCGACTACCAATGAATAAATTATAGAAAAAAATAGGGTAGTGTAATGAGGTGATGTTAATACAAGAAAACCGCCATATCACACATATATATGGCCAGAATTAGTATATAGCAGACAGAGAAATAACTCCTACTGTGGGGGCAAATGTTAAAAGATGTAGCAACATAGGGGAAAAAAAGGAAGATGTGTGATCATACGGGTATAATTTTATGACATCCCATTGTTGTGCCCATCCATGCTTGGCCTGAAAACGTCTGTCATGCCTCCCTTGGCTCTGTTCGTTCGAATTTGCGTCCACATTACTGTTCCTCTTTCTTCCTTTCACTCTCGCGTTGCAACAGTCACTGTCTCTCTCTTTGCTAGTGATGCAAGTGAACAGGTATACTGTAACATAAAAGCCTAATCTTTCAAACAGCTACTTGCGGGACCATTATATTTTCTGCACTGTTTGCTGAAAGTGGAGTCAGAGAGTGCGAGGGAGAGTGGCTATTCTTGAAGAAAGTAAAAAAAGTGTTGTTTAAAGGTTGACCTGGTGGGTAGGACTGTGCAGCAATCAAGCAGTCAAATATAAGAGATCTGAAAAATAATTCTGCATGTAGAACCCAAAGCAGTAATGCATGCCTGAGTATATTCTTTGAACATCTGACTGCCAGTGTTTTTAAAACGATTATTATGCGTCATCTAGTCCTGTCACTTAATGCATCCAGGTGTGGCTGCATGAAAAAGACATCTAAAACTCCGCAGCTCCTCTCTCCCCTGTCCTCACACCACGCTACAGTATATCTCCTTTCAAATAAATGGGCTTTTCAAAAAGAAACTAAACAAAAAGAAAAGTGGAATCTATTTATTGTTTTACAGTAGAACAAGTGCTGGATGACAGCATCCAACAGCGCACTTGAACAAAATGGGGAAAATGGGAAGAGCTAGAGTGCTTCGATCTGCAGTAAAATCTTACAAAAATAACTGAAAAGAAGGAAAATGGAGCAAAAAAAGGTAAAAATAAATTGCCTGTGCTTCAAAAACAATTGTTGCTGTGTATGTACAGCACAACAGCTCCTCCATACACAATGCCTGTACCATTTTAAGAGTCAAAATGCACTGAATCTGATGTTAGGGGAGTAGTAACAGCTGGTAAGTAGCGGTCAAAGACACATCAGACTGAAGTCCCAGATTAAAGCCTTATTATTCAAACAGAGTGTATTCTAATTATCAAGGAGGTAGCTGCAACTAAACTCTAAGTGAAGTGTGTAACTTCAGTAAGTGTGTGTTACTGATTAATATGTACGGCAGTGGTACAGCGTAAAAATGAGCTAACTGAATTAAATTCCTCATCGACTCACTAAACCAAAATTACACGAAGCCTCCTATAAAAGCACACAGAATTGAATGACTGGAAGTAGCACATCCTGAATTCACACGACTGCCGTCTTATTTGTTCAAAGCTGCAACAGGCAAAGAGAATAAATCTGAATTTTAAAAAGCACATCAGAAATTTCTGTGTCAGGTTTTCTCTCTTTCAAAAGAAATTATAGATTACAGTCGTACTACAGCTTAGACTACAGGGAGTCATACTATACCCGCAATGGCAACGTTTGTCAACCCTTCATCTCTTGACTCATCTATGATGGGGATACAACAATCTGATCTCTAACTTGCGGTGTTTATTAATTTGAAGCATATCTGCAGCCTTTGGGGCGCTGCCTGTGCCTCGGGGAGTTGCTGAAAATTGCAACGTTACAACATGCTCTTAAGGAATCCGCTGCTGGCTTAGAGACAGTTGTACTTGTTAAGTTTTGTGCGTGGTAGTAATTAATGCATCTCTCAGTAAATATGCCTCTGAACCTCTTCTAGTTGTGCTTTTTTTGTAGCCAATGGTGATCTCTGATCTCTGGAGAGAGCTGACCCTGCTGGAATCAGCAAAAAATCACAACAAACAGGTTTCTTTTGCTGAATAACTGGCATCAGGGTTTTACCATAAAGTATTTTGAACTGGTTGGCTACCCCTGGGACCTGGGACACTTCTGTTTTCCATCCAAACTACTACAAAGTAATATAATAAACCTGAATACGATAGCTCCACTGTTTAAGTATTAATTCAAAAGATGACATAAGTGACATATGTTTTAATGCTGCTGTTGAAAAGCTACTGCAGCTACTTACAGTATATTCATTGTAATCACAATGAATGCGTAATGTAGTACTGAATAACAGCAGGTGCTCAGGTGGGCTAATGTCAGAGTGTCAAGTAAAAACGCTTCGACTGTGGAAGCCTTTACACTTCGACAAGATCAGTTAGCGTTTGATCATCTTGGCACTAGAAAGCTTTAAGTTATCATTTGATGAGTCTAGAGCTTCCTTGAGGGTTCTCTTTGTAATTGTACCCACAGCATGCACATGTGAGGACACACACACACACACACACACACACACACACACAATCTCATCTAATTTCATCCCAGCTTTGGTCGGATGAACAAGGACAGTTGAGAATCGTCTTACTCCCACTCAGAATTCAGAAGTGCACCAGGAAGCATGAAATTGTTTTATTTATTTACGATCTGCCTCGTTGTCCCTGATAATGAATGTGACTTACAACTTAGAATGGCATGAGAAAGACTTTTAACAAAGCAGGAACGAGGAGGGGAGGAGGGAGAGTCGGGGTGAGGGAAGGCAAACAATATGAAACAGTTAGAAAAGTTTAAAAAAGAAGAGGAACACAGAAAAGGAGAGGGCAAGACCACATCCATACTAATTTTGATATATTAGAAAACATACTTTTCCTCTTGGCCTTTCAACTAGCACGTTCTCTAATGAAAAACACATCTTTTCAAAGGCGTTCCTACAGTAGACACATTTGCAAAATGCTGGTCTTGTGTTCAAGTGTGGATGGGAAAAAAAGTTTCTGTTGCCTCTGACTCTCTATGTGATCAATGACAGCAGCTGTATTGTGTTATCAGTTATACTCTATAAGTGATCATATAAAGGACTAGGAATAAAAAAGCAAGCTTTAGCCTGTTAAGACCAACCAGAGTACGTAAAGTCTACCCATAGAACTTACCAGAAAGTGGTAACACACATTATTGTTTGCTAGCTGCAATTTAACTAAAGATAAGGACAAAAAAGATAAGAAGTGTAAGTTTTTGAGGGCTTAAAACTAAAAAAAACTAATAGTGCAGTCGGAAGACCTTTGTCCCATAAATGGCATTTTCAAATCCATCTGAGAAGATTTGGCTGATGATAGCAAAGAAAGGGAGAAGAGAGGGAGGAGGAAGAAAAAATAGGAGGGAAGAGAAGAAAAAGAAGTACAAAGTCACAAGAAGGGGATGCAGGAATGAAAGAGAAAGCAGAGGGAAAGAAAGGAACAGTGGGGTATTTTGCTATCACCAATAGTTGAAGGATATTTCCTGAGCCAAGGCGCTAATCCGGCTAGCATTAGCATTTTCATGAGTCCTGTGTCCGGGGCTTGGCAGAGCATGTCACTGCCTCATTTGGTTACTTATGTACACACACACACACATACACACACACACACACACACACACACACTCTCTCTCTCTCTCTCTCTTTTTCAATACCTCACCCTCTCAGCCGACACACACCAAACAATCGCTCACAGCCCCATTGGTGTCTGCGTGTGTTTATGCGTCATGCACACCCATATCGCGCTCTAAGCAATACAACAGAGCTGAGGACCGCTGGCAGCACTTCCCTTATCTATCAAAGTACTCCTCATTCCTTCTTTAAAATGAATTTCTCCTCTTCACTGCTTTCCAGTCTGAGTCGCTTATGAATTCTAAGAGTCTTGCTGTTATTATGGAGCCTTCTGCAGCCTAAGTGAACGAAAACTTCACAATCCAAAGTGCTTTTTTTTTTTTTAACTACTTACCACATAACCATGAAGGTTGTAATTTAAAGAAAATAGCCACTGAAGGAACTAACTTTTGAGGTTCATTTTTACATTAAATATGACTAAAATGTGCTTATATGGCAGCTGGTGTTATCTGGCACTTTCAGCAAGAAGCCAGACCATTGATTTGTGACTGTCATGTCCGGTCCAAGCCTCAATTAAATACTGTTTGCTGCAGAAAAGGTTCAGAGGTAGCGTGTTTATTATCTAGTGCTTTGGTAATGACAGGGGTGCACAGTCAGTGGGTTTCTCGCTAATGGACTCTGCTGTTGGTTAAAGAAAAAAAAAGCTGTGCACTCTGCTTTCAGCTGGGTGACATTTATTTGGCCATTGAAATTTCAATTTTCTTTGTCTTCCTGGCACCAAGCATAACTGTGTGCGCAACAAATCTCCAAAGGGAGCCAGAAATGAATGAAATCATTCATCTGTGGTCAAACAAATGCATTAACATTGCTCAAGGGTTGGCATCCTCAAAGAGATGCCTTGACACTCTGCATTTTAGTCCTTTCATTTTCTCCTTTGCCAAATATTTGCCAGTCTGTGTGGGAAAAGGATCTTAGGTTTGTCCCTGAACTTGTTGTCCCTTGAAGCTTTGTTTGTAAACTTTAATAAAAAAGTGTTAATATTCTGCAGCCTCAATGAGTTAGGAGGAAATATTTCTAACATTTTCAAAATGTCAGTGTGTTCCCTTTGAACCCCCTTGAGCTCAGAACCTAAATTAAACCATTTAATTTTGAAAAACCTCATCAGGAAACCTGCAGCCCCAGCAGTGATAAGCCTGTAATTCATTTTGTATCAAGTTCGGTCAGGGGGAAATTAGTGTTACGCAAGTCTAACACAACACCGGCCACCTTACAAACGCTTGCAGGGACAACAGAATAAAGATGTAGCAAAGGAGAACAGCACAACATAACAAAACATGACACGACAGCTATCTCACCTATACTGGACTCCTCAAAAGAAATGGTGGTAGAGGCTTTCCCCAAGGCATTGACTGCTGTCACGTTAACCTTGTAGGGGAAGCTGGAGAAGACCTCAGGAAAACGTACGCGACAGCGGTTCTTGTGGTCCGGATCTTTCTGCACCTCCAGTGAACGCTGGTTATGTCTGGAGAAGGAAAGGAAATGAAAAGAGTAGGAGGAGATAGAGTAGAATAGTTTAAGAGAATCAAGGAAAGGATGGTTTACGTCGAGCTTTTATAAGTGGGTGTTTTTCTGCTTGAAAGAAGCTTCACACACACTGGTGAGGAAATGTAGTATGAGAGTAGGAAGCTGGTGTATTTTTTCCCCCCTTTTTAAACAGTTTGGGCGTTATACATCGAAGCTGGGACATAATTTTAATTCCAACACTGAAAATTGCTGACTATACCTCCTGCTACACACACCAGGACAGCTTGGATTTGGGACATAGCCAGACTTTTACTAGCCAGAGTTTTACTATCTTACTTTACTTTTTGTACATTTTTGTTAGTTCGGCTTCTAAGCGTAAATGCACAGCACTTTTAAATCTCGCACTTTCTTTATTGCAGATAAACGGCTGATGTCAGCAACGACTAACAGAGCTCCCAAGAACAATTATAATCCTCCCCTTAGGAAGTCATGGGCATTTTTTGGGGGGAAAAAGGACGAAAAAAATTGCTGTTCAGAAGAATATGGAGCTGATGGCACTCGATGCTCCACCTATTGAGTGACGGTCTGTTATTTTCACAAAAAAATGACTGATGTGAATGCTAAAGGCACTGACTACTCTTACTGTTAATCTCCCTAATGTCCTCTTCATCTATACTTCTCTGTGTCTCTCTGTTCCACTGCTCATTATTATTCAAACAGAATAATATTGGTGTTACAACATTAATGAAGGCAGTGCCAACCTGCAGTGGTGTGAGCTGTAGGACTCTGTGATCTGGGAATATCAAAGAGAACATGACGGAGCAGACTCTCTGGCTCTCCATCCACACATTTTGAGTATTTAAGGCCTACCTGCTGTTAAAACATGCCTGGATGCCCAAGGACAGGTAGAGAGAGGTGTTTAACTACAGAGGGAAACCAAAATGATTATTATTTTCTTTCTTTTATAATCTCAAAATGATCTTTTTGGTTTTTCAGTTTAAAGTTTTGCCACTAAACTCTATAAATGTGGTGTTTTTCTCTCTTTTCTGCGAGGTTTTAAAATTAATTACTCAGGAGATTGGGGTTAAAAATGTTCCATAATAGATAAATATGTGAAAAACAATGGGAAGTCTGCTGAATAAGGAACACCAAAATTTGCACAAAAAATGTTGTTTGCATTTGTCATGAGCATATTTTCTGGATAAGTCATGTTTAAAAAGCCAATTTATTTGCTTCAAATTCTTTGTTGAGAGGGAGAGGGCCATATGATATTGGATGCCTGATGCCTGGGAAAACTCAATTCAACAGTTTAAATGAGTTATGACTCGGCTATTGACGCAAATTGCCGCAATCGGGCACTAAGGGTTTTAAAGTACCTTAAATCCCTCCGTAACCCCCTTTGAACTCTACCACGCCGCCCTGGGGAGGTGGGCCTCACTGTTTGAAAAGCGAATTGCTCGAAACCAAAGCTGTCCTTTGCAGATAACTATAAAATGTTAATATACAGTATATCCTCCATAAAAATAGAAAAGAAATACACTTTAAAGGATAATTCTGGTGTATTACAACTAGCTTTGGCCATCCTTGCTCTTCGTACCTGTAGGATTACGTCTTGTCCCATCAGGTTTTGTTATCATAATGTCCCTGTGTTCTATATATACTACAACTGATCACTTAAAGTAGGCTAGCTCTTTGCATGTCATAACAATATACAGACATGAGTTGCCCCCAGACATGTTTGCACACAAAACAAATGCACTTACTGTACGTCCACTTCAAAGGTTGTGGGGATGTACGTCGGGTGCAGCTGGTGCCAGCTGCAGTAGAAGCCTTTAGGGTAGGTGTTGGATCGACAGGTGACTGTGGGCTCTCGAGGGGGAACTACAGAGGGAATAAAAACAAGAGAGATGGGAAGACAGTTAACTAATATGTACAGAATATTATTAAGAACTCTGCTGAGTTAAAAAACAGAGACATACCAGAGAGAGAGAGATATCAACATATCAGAGTAATACAGATTACATTAATCAAATGCAAAACAGCTGTGCCTAATTACACATTTCCTTGTTGAATAATTCATTCTTGATCAAATATCTCATTAAAAACGTCACCGCTACTCACTTTAAATTAAGTTGTGTCTCTGGTTATGTTTTCTTAGATATGCTTTTAATTTGTTTAGTTGTGATTGCCTGTTGTGGTGTCTTTTTTTTAATAACAGAAATAAATCAAAATTAGATTCAGAGAGGAGGTGTAATTAAAATCATATACATACGTGCAGACTGAAACAACTTCTTTTAGGTTTTACAGTGTCACTTCTATTTTCTATAAAGCTCAAGCTCAGGCAAACCTAAAAGTGCTGGCAAGTCTGATATCTTGAGTCAGTTTGTTCGGAGAGAACATCTTGTTTCCAAAATGTTAGGTCGGGTTCAACACCAGATTCAATTCAGTGTCCCAGACCTGCTCACTCAATCACTCTTTATTATTACATGTCTGCTTTCTCATTTATTTATTTAATAATTGCAGCAGTTTTTTCTTGTGTCATACGTTACGATTGAGGGAAACATTTAGAAATGGTCAGAATTTAAAAAAAATACTTCTTTGCATTTATTTTTTTCCCCTTAGCTGTCTGAATGTTGGATGCACAGGAAACAGTGAACTCAACACCTAGTTGGACAATACTTGTGACCCAGGTCAAACAATCTAATCCAAGAGAATATGAAAACGCATATAACAGAAGGTGATGGAGAGCAGGGGTCTCATTTATAAAACTCAACGGAGATTCCACCCTAAAACATGGCATACTCACAAACCTCAGAATCTACGTACGCAAGAAAATATTCAGATCTATAAAACCATGCGGCGCACACCTGTACGCACTCTTCTCTTTATAAATACCCACCTGCGGTGAATTGTGCGCGCGTGTACTCCTCCCAGTGTCATCCCACTACTCCTCCCAGTGTCGTCCTACATTCAACCATAAATGGTCAATGCAAAGCACCTCATGAATATTGATGCACAGAAATGAGCCTTCTTACAACTCGTTCCCTCCTCATTCTTCCATTCACGTAGTCCTCCAGCAGTGCCGGAGCATTACGCACGAGTGTCGCCGCAGTATTTATATGTTTACAGCAATCAGTCTGATTGCTTCACACCTTCCCAAAATGATCGCAACAGGTATCCCCCACCCTGGGATATCATTTGAAAATGGAAGTTTGATCGGTGAACGCAATTTATTTATTTATTGAAGTTTTGTTCTGGTGAACTTCGCCTGCGTTATGATTAGGACTCATAATGAGGATACGGAGTGTAATGACTGTACGAGAGCTGTCACTGGCTTTATTTCCAGATTTTGCTCACGAGCACAAATAACACTGCTGGTTTGAATGTTTATGATAAAGTGGATCTATAAGTAACGTGTGATATGAAGTGAAATTAAATGTGACATTTAATCACATTTTCACATTGAATTTCTACAATCTGGCTTCAATTCACCACCCCACCATCCGCGTCGCCAATTTCCCCTGTCTCCAAAATGTTCGTACGCATGGGTCAGAGTTTCCGTACAGGTGCGCACATTCTCCCGTCAAGTTTGTTTTTATAGATCCCAACTTTTGCGTGGGAAGTGGCGTACGCCTCTTTCAGGCCCCATTTTGTGCGTACGCAACGGTTATAAATGAGACCCCAGATCTGGAGAAATTGGAGCGACACAGGAAGAAAAAAATTCAAAGGAGCAGGGAGGGAGGGAGGGAAGATGGTGTGTTCAGAAAAGAAGGATATTGGAGTGGTAGAGCAAAAGAAGAATAAAAGAGGCTGGCCAGAAAAAGTGATGTTACGCCAACTCTGGCCTCCTCCAAGATTAGGGTCTTTTCTTCACAGCTAGTCAACCGAGCATTCGTCTACCACTCCCTCTTTCTCCCCACAGCTTTTTACCCTTTTATCCTTGTTATCTCTACTACATGTAATATACAGTAAGTGTACAGTGTGGCATCACAAAAACTCATTCCTATATGTTATTATACCTATAAATAATTCTGAGTTTTCTGCTCCCAAATTCACCCTTCTGTCTTCTTCTTCTTTTCATCTTTTCTTGATCTAAATTGCAGCCTTTTCATTTCACACATGGCGCTTCATTGGTTAGGATCGCTGCAGTATATCTCTGACAATATATGTGGCTGGCACTGGACTTTCATTATTAAATATCGGATATCAGCCAATCAGTAATATATACTCCTGATGTGAGAGGTTGACTGATAACAGCTACATTCAGACAATTTAATTCTTCATTTATAGTCGGTAATGTACACCGCAGTTGAATGGGTGGGATGGGTCAACCTGTCTTTAAGAGAGCCACTAACCCATTCAGTGTGGACATGGGAAAAACTGCATGAGCTGCTAAGTCGAGCAGGATTTCTCTCCCCTGTGGGAAAAACGATAGCTCCCAATGTTTTTGCAGAACAGAGCCTTCCAGGGTGTGGCCAGAAAAAAGGTAATAATTATACAGAACAATGTTACAAAGGGGGGTCTTTGCCTTCTTTAAGCAGTGTGGAGAGACATGGAATATTTCAATACTTTGATGAAGTTAAGAGTTAAACTCAAGGGAAGATGGGAATTTCTAGATATGTGATCCTTGGAAAAACTGAGTTAGTGTGATAATCATCGAGCATCCAGACGCAATGATATATGTTTGGATATAAGTTGAAAACTGGGCACAAAGTAAAGTAAAAATTACACAAAGTGTGTATAATAAGGTATTGGACCTGAATTAGAAAAAAAACTGATAAGATTAAGGAAAAAAACTGTATGTACCATAAGTATCTTATTTTCCTATATTTGCATTATGACTCTGAATACTACAGGCACTTACTAAAACATAGATTTATAAAAAGATATATATTACTTAAACTTTGGCTAAAAAGATAAGTACCATTGGTTTCACCATTATTTAGTTTAGAATATAAGTGGAAAAAAAAGCACAAGCAATGTTTCTATGATTAATCACCGTATACTAAAGGCTAGATCACCATGAGCACTGATTGAGAAAGCTGGTTATAGTGTTGACCAGATATGTCCTGATAGCCAACAGAAACAAGTATTTTCTGTGGCAAAAAGAAGCAAAAGGCAAAGTGCCTCAGTGCAGGAAAAACTGAATAGTGGAGGAAAACAAAACAAGTGGAAAAGTAATCCCTCAGAAGGGAGGGAGGTACAAAAAGCAGATGGACAATTCACTGCTACATTACATGTAAGAACCACTATTGCTTCTGCAGTGTGTTTTCTTTCTGTAGCTCCAGAAAAAGACCAAATGCCAGCAGTAGTAAGTCTGATTTATCCACTACATCTCTAGTACTTCTCTCATCACTGATGATTATTGTGGTGATTCATTTGCAGCCAGTTTTAGAGACATTATTCTGTCATTTTTTGTAGTTTCAGCACTTAATAAGCGTGGTGGGGTTCCTTATTCTCTATCTCTATCTCTGTTGGCTTACTCTTAGATGCTGAAGTTTCCCTCTTGGATCATTTATCTATTTCTTGATGAAAAACATTTATGTGTAATGTACGTAATTGTGTTTATGTTGGCTCAGTGGAGATGAATTCACAATAAAAACACGTTCACATACTGTAGCTGCATCCTGCCATATTATTTTGTCATTTGTCAACTGTGATATCAAGATATCTTTGTAACATCCTTTGTGATTGGCTCACTCAAGGTGTATTTGGTCAAACACACACACACACACACACACAAACACACACACACACACACACACGCCCATGAGCAAGACGTAAGCTTGATTGGCCGGTACGGGGTCATTTCATTGTCACACACAATCAGCTGTGTTTAAGCGGTCACCACGGCAACAAATTAGCCTGTCAATAACGTCAACGATGAGGTGCCAGGGAGGACATCCAATCACACTCAATTAATCTCAGAGACTAATTGGGGCCATCTCAATCAATTGGCTTCTCATCTGAGAGCTTTAGTCAAAGTCACAAACACACAGTGTTGAAACCAGACAAACCCCCCCATACACACACTAATTGTCAAGAGGGACAAACACACACACCCACACACACTTGGAGCTGCAGGTATTCCTACAGGCTTTGTAGAATTAGCCACAATCAATCAAACAAGCTTATTAAGAACTTGGAGAAGTTACAAATTCAACGATAACATCTAAAGGTTTTAGAGAGAAAAAGCAGCAGAGGAAAGGTTAAAAGACAAAAAAAAAAGAAGAAGGGCTGATTGGTGAAGAGGATGAACACAAGTGTGTGCTCACACCAGCCAAGTTTGGAGTGGTTTATTTGAACTCTGGAGTGTTTACTCCTTTAATTTAGTTCATTTTGCCAGGCGCGAGTGGTGTCAATCAAACCACTGCAGAGACACCTAAAAGGGCAGTTCATACTGTAGGGCTCCTCCGTGGGGACTGAGGTTTGGTCTGTTAGGAGGGGAGGACGTGAGCTGAACCATCAATACTAAATGACCCCATAACTCAAGGGTTTATGTGTAGAAGGAGACAGATGTTGACACCTAAATGCCAGCTGCTCATCACGGTTTAAAAGCCAGACAGGAAGAGGCAAAGACAAATCAACAACTGGACTGATGTTGATACAAGTTACTAAAACTTTGCCAAACAAAAGCTACTTGTAAGTCCATGTGATTTAAGTTTACAAGCCCTGGAAGTATTTGAAGTATTATGGAAGTATTATGAAATGTTTTAAACTGTTTCTGCAGATGTGGCTTTGTTTTCTCTTCTGTTTTTTTTCCATTACTTCAATGCAGTTGGAATTCTCTTTTCTGCACAGTTTTCAACATTATTAACCTGAGTGAACCAAGTACCTAAAACACAAGAAACCAACAAACTTATTTCCTGTAAACCGTTGTCGAAATGTTTAGTTTCTTGTGTTTTGGTATTTAGTTCATTCAGGTTCAAACTAGCACTAAATGTTGAAAACTGTGCAGAGAAAATTCCAACTGCACCGAAGCAAATTAAAAAAATATGGTTTACATGAAATAAATCTGTTAGTTCAATGACAACGTAAGAAATGCCAGAGGAAAGAAATGGGGTCAGATTTAGAATAGCCAAGACAAGAAAAGAAAAGGAGAGAAATAAGGACAGGATGGGAAAGAAGAGATGTATCTATAGAGGTAAAGGAAACTGGGAGAAGAATGAAAGAGATGAATGGACTGACACGGAGTGAGCAGGAGATAAGAGAAAATACCTGAAGAGTAAAGGAAATACATGAAAAACAGAGAGGATATGAGACAAAACAGCATTCTTTCATCAGATTTTACTAATGTGCCCTTGAAACACAACACGTACGCATGCACATGCCCAAAAAGCTGCTGCTCAGTTGCTTCAATAACAATAAAACATCAAAAGCTTTCTATGCATCTAATGAAAATAGAGGTTGAAACAGGAAGGAGAAGACAGAACAAGAGATAATGCACCTGTGGAAAAAAAACAACAACAACAGAGAACAAAGACGATATGAATATTAAAAGCAAATAAAACAACAATTCAAATTAAAATGACATTGTGCATGTTGTTCTCTTTTTTGTGAACCACCCCGTGAGATATCACCTGAGTCAGTGGCAGACAGGACACCGCTCATGAATAAATGTTATTTGAATTAGTGCGCTTTCATCATCTGGTTTGAATTGCTAAACACAGAATGTGATTTTGAAGATGCTCTTTGTTAGCCTCATGAAACACACACCTGCACGTTTGCACATGCGCAAGTGGTTAATAAGGTTACTTTTAAATGGTAATAGGTCACAGATTCAACTTACTGTAGACTGCGGCTCATTAATCATAATGAGACCAACAACAAAAAAGAGACACCTTTTCTGTTGAGAAAATGCATGCACATTTTCTTTTTGAATCTCTGTAGGCCCCTTTCTTTTCTGTAGATAGGTAACCATCAATCATTATTAATAGTTCCATCTACCGAAGCCTGAAACCTGGTTTGGCATCTGACTTTATTGCAGATATTTTTTATTGCAGAAATTTTACTACCAAGTATAGCCAGAAAAATTCTCTTTCAAGTTCCTGGTCACAGATTTGAAATTGTCAAATGGTTTGAAAATGCTCTTTCACTCTTTAAGTCATGTAGGCAAGTGGAGCAACTTTAGTTTCGGAAATATGACGTATTTCTGAGTGCTCTGGGATTTCATTTGCCTATTGATCATTGAGTCTTAGTGTAGTTTTAGATGACTGTCAGCCTCCACCAACACTTTCCTCAGCCAGATCAAGAGGTGGGGGAAAGGAAGAAACACATTTTTGTTTTGCAGGAAGAGAAAATGGACAGATCTTGGTATATAAANACGCAAAGAGATACAGCAGCAAAACACATGACAAAAACATGGAACACCATTTGCTAGAGCCATTCAACAGTATAGGATCTCAATTTTAAATCCATTAGATTACATGATCAAAGTCATGACGTAGTCGGCCTTGGAGCACTGTGATGTTTTTGTTTTTGTGATCACTTTGCTCTGAAATGAATCGATAAGAGCAACCAGCAGCTCATTGTAGTTCTCTCTCTCTCTCTCTCCATCTCACACTCTCCGTGTAAGCCATACTTTCTCTTCTTCTGTCCCGCTATTCTAAACCTGTCACACAAAAATTCTGGGTCTCGCAAAAGAGGATCTTTGTCACAGGAGGGCGCGCACAAACACACACACAGAAATGTGATGAGGGACAATGACATCCAGTGGCCTGGTTGCTAGGCTGCAGACGCTGTAGTAATTGCTATTTGGTTGTATTAGTAGCCTCCCTGTTGCTTTGTGTGTGTGTGTGTTTGTCCTTATGCATCCCTATGTGTGTGTGCGTGTGCACATTCATGTCTTTCTGTGCTCGTGTGTGTTTGTAGTGGATTCTCTTGCTATGACAACAAGGATGAATGCCTTTTCTTCCCTTGCTGCAATTTCTCCATTCATTCACTTTTTTAAAAATAAAAACTCTGGGCTTATGAAATTCAAACTGCAGCGTCTCTGGCCTCGACAGAAACAAAAAATTACCGATCCTCCTGGTTCAGAATCCCTATTCATGCTTGTATTGATTCAGTTTTTACTTTCATGGAATCAGTTTGACAAACCACGATCTTTACTGAACACAGTTAAGTGTCAGAATAACAACCAAGGGACTGACGACAGCTAACAAACCCGTCAATCCATCTATCTGTCTGTCTATCCATCCATGGTGCACATCTCATTCGTATTAAAATCACGTTTTTCATATTAGAAATCCTACTGGGAGGAATTGGATCCTCTCGGAGTCTGGGCTGCTCTGGATGGCATAACTCGTTTAGGCAGATGGCTTTGGTCTCTGCTTGACTCGGCCTGCCAATGTCGGGCTCACTGCATTTTAGATTAGCTTAGTCATGTGTCATGGGAGAAACAGGAATGTAAATAAAACTGTAGGACAAAGTCATAGAGAGACAGAGACAGAGACGCCATGGTGCCTTTTTGTCCAGACCAGCTGTCGTGGCTAACGGTAATGTAATTGTGGTGTAATATTTTTATCCGGCGCTCTGAAGCAATCCCGAAGCATGAACGCACATGTGAGTGTGTATGTGGCTGATTAGTGCGTGTGCTGTAATGTGAATATGCAATTTGAAGTATATGTAATTGGATTGAAAGTGCATACATCTGCATCTGTAGAGTATATATGTGCACTTATATGTCTCGTTAAAAGTATGTGTGCGTCTGAGTGCCAAGTTATGATACGTTTATTTAAAGAGTGCCTTTAACCCATTAGCATACAGTTTTGTTTCTTTTGAAGTAGCTTAGCTTTGATTGGCAGGGCATATTCGGTATCTTTGAGAACATTTCGATCTCTAACTGTGAAATAATATAATAAAAAGCAGAGTTAACAAACAGATCAATAGCTTGTGTGCGCTCTGCATGTTGTGTGTATTTGTGAGAGGGTGTGCCCTTCGTTGCAATGTTATTTGATTATACAGAACTTCATGTCTAGTTTACACAATTACTGACTCAATGCATAAGAATTGAAACACACCACACACCAAACTTTTCTCTCCTTTTCTTCGGTATCTATCGTTGTCTCACCCTCCAATCCACTCTCTCTCTCTCTTTCTCTCTCTAATAGTCACTGGAGTGCGAGTGGAGTGCACACGCACACTCATATACACGCACACTGCACAAGACAATGATGCCCTGGCATTCCAGGAATGTCTCCGGGCCAATTGGAAACAGCCGTGTGTGACAGATGAATGAATGAAAGGAGGATGAATACCTTATGAGAGCATCGGGAGTTGATAAGTGAGAGAGAGAGAGACAAAGGTGAAGAGAGAAACAAAAAGGAAAAAGCGTGTAGAGTGATAAAAAATAGGTTAAAGTAGATAAATTATCTGTTAAATTACACTTTGCACTCCCTATAAGTCTAGAAATGATGGCAACACCTACAAAAATAAGATCCAAGCTGTAATAAAGAGGAATTATCCTTTAAAAGGACTGTTGAGAGAAGGGAAGGAGTTGTTGAAAGGTTTGCATAGGCCTCTGCAGCTCTGAAGGTCAGACACAGGAAGACGACCATTATACCTGGACACTTCAACCCCCCCGGCATGTCTCTCACTCTCTCTCATACACACATGCTCACTTAGCCACCTGACATCACAAATCTTTCTCAAAGCTCGGGAATAACAGCTTATGTTTCACAGGAAATAAAACGAGATTCTCAAGCAGCTTCACACGTACAAACACAATCTCACCTCGAGCACTTGTTTTGATTTTGTCAACCGCCTCCTTCCTCACGCAAAACCTCTGATGGTTCGGGTTGTTGTGAGGTAACCAAATAGGTTTCATGACCACAGACTCGTAAATTCACTCAATACTTTGAGTTTGTGTGTGTATGAATCTGAGATTTGACGTGATAACACAACAATGAAACGGAAAGTTTGCATTCCCAAAAACTGCTCAATTAATAATCATTACCTAATGTTCAATGTTTATTATTGCATCAAAAAAAACATAGTTGCAGAGTCCAAGCAGCAGCATGGGAACCTGAATTTGTTTGTTTTTTGAGAGACAACTATTACCTCTGAGCAGGAGAGCAAATTTCGCTGAGCAGTGCTTCGGTCCCACTTGTCTCTCTTTCCCTTTTCCCTCTCAATTGCTGCCATTTTTAACCAGTTCCATTCAATTTTTGCTTTTTCTGCCTCTTTCTCTCTGTCTATACTGTTCAATATTTAAGATAACAGCTGCGTCCTAATGCATCCTAATGCAAGTAGAGAGGGCCTCTCTGTAGAATAAGGGAAAACAAAAACACATCCAATCCATATGGACTCCTTCAGAAGCCATATGGATTTGGCCTTTAAGACAAATAAACGTATTTACTGTATTGTAAAACTCTTATTTTCCATTCATATTTGAATGTGATTTGGTTCTTCTCAGTGTGCTTAACTTGCCTCAGACCTCTGCACAAACTAGTAGCATTGAATCCAGAAGCTTATGAGAGGCCAGGCATTCCTTTCATGCTACTTCATTCTTACCATATTTCATTATTATTTATCTTGACAGCGCAGTGAAGATTGCCAGGAAAGTTGGGAAACAGCACAATGCCACTCATGAGTGATTTGTTCATTTAAAAGTAATCTTCTTAGTGAAACTGGAAATTTAATTTCTCAAGCTGCAGCCTCACATGCCCGGACCTTTCTCCACACTTTGTTTCAATTCCTTTTTAGTCGCTGCATTACTGCCACAAGAAAGGTCTGGCATCAGCCATCGCCCAGGACAAACAAAAGCAGTGAGACAAAATCATCTGAGAAGTTTTTTGATTTTGGTTTTTCTGACACATTGCCAAGGAGAAATTCATCTTTTAACTTTAGGGATCGAATGGTCTTCAACTCCCTCAGAACAGGGCCTGGTTAAAGGTTAATTGCCTTCGTCAGGGGCACTGCAACAGGTCAAACACTTTGGCTAACAGGGGATCGAGTCTAGCACCTGTAAGTAATACAGGGTGACACTCAAAATGTAAGGTATCAATAGACATCATCTTCCACTTTCCAAGAGGGAGATGGAGGGCAGACCAATTATTTCCCTCTGCTCTTCCCTTGCCACATATCTGACTGATTCGCCAATCACTTTTTGTGTCAGGTGTGGGTCAAATCCTCAACACTTCATTTGTTGTTCTTAACAAAAGTAATACAAACTCTCTGTGGGCTTCTTTTCTGCCTCACTACCACCTCAATAACAACTTCAACTACTTTCCTAGTTCTTACTGAAACAAAGTGAAGGGTAAAGTACTAGTGCATCACACTGATGTTGGACAAGACACTTGGACACAGTTGTAAGTGAAGGAAGGAATAAGAGTGAAAGCTACTAAGGTCGACATAATGCCAGTGTGCTAATGAAACTAGAAATTGCCATTCCATCCCAGAAAATCCCGCCAGTACTGCTGAGCAGCAGGGAGTGTTTTACTGTGCAAAATTGAAATTTGAGTGTGTTAAAACTGTTGAGTTGAGATGTCTCTAGTCTCACTAAGAGGTAAAGCTCTATGTCACCATGGCAATAATAGCCCAAGGCTATGTCACTGCAGCGACAATTGCCTCTTAGCTGCAGTGTCCATGGCGGTGAATTGAGTGACAGGCTGGGATTGACCAATCAGAGGTGTCAGTCTGCCAAATGCACAAACAGCTAACTGCCATCACTCACACAGAGGGAGAGATGAGACAGGCAGGTACCAACCGAATCCCCAACGTCTGAATTGAAACAGCTGACTGCTTTAAATTTAGCTGTCAGATTCAAAGCTAGGCAGACAGACAGATAGACAGGAAGGTAGAGAGACAGAGAGAAATCAAAAGTGTCTGGCCTGTAAAGCTTGAGGCCATCATTCTGAATTCAGCCAGCTGCTTTGTGCAGGAGCACTGTGCTGTCTTTTCACATACACCGTGTTCTCTTTATGGAGTTATGAAAGGTGTCACATTACTGTGGAGGAACAGAGGCTCGTTCGGCACAGTCTAAAACCTTTAGATACACATATATACTGATAGAGAAAGGGCAAACAGGCAGCTGCATACACACAGTGACTGCCTGAAAGCAAAAGAGCAGGCCAGGAGCACACACACAGCACACAACCAACAAAACCGAACAACAAGAGAGACAATCTTTTTTGCAGTTCTGTAAACCTTGGGGCCACTATAACAGTTATTCTTGGTAATACTGTAATGTTATTCCAATAGAATGTTTGCACAGAGACTTTAAGCTACATGGTTTCAATCAGGTCCTCCACACACCAGCTGTGCCCTAGCCGAACTAACCCAGGCCCCATGTCAGCCATGCTGGAGGATCTCAGCTCTTTGCGACATCAGAGAGAGAGTTGAACTTACGGCAAAAGGTAACACTCTCACCCCAGCAGTATCCACAAGAAATGGCTAATACAGTATCAGTGCTGCCTACATAATGTCAGTTAGTCAGCTAAGATACTGTGGCAATAACTCAGTACTGTGTTGGGGAAAAGGCTGCATGCTTTGAGGGATTAGGGCTGAGTAACAATCCAAATTAATTTTAGATTTTAGATTTTGCATCCGGGTTCATTTGGACAGACTCGACCTGGATCTACAGAGGAAGCTGAGGATTTTGCCGGACCTGGTTCAAAGAGCATTGCATCTGTTAACAGGCATTTGATTTGAGATAGGAGCAGGCAGGAATTCCATACGTTATAATTTATTGGCTTTTAGTAGAACTGAATCATGGTGAAACAAGTCCTCCAAATTAAACATACCTCGTTTGTCCCTCTATAACGCCCCAGGACGACATCATTTGTCAGTGCCTTCCAAAACTGCTACAAATTAGTGGTGTTCAGTAGACATAATAATGAATTTTTGTGAGCTGATTTTATAAAAAGTGAACTGACTATCAGCTGTGATTCACAGTACGCATCTCCCTCATTAAAAGCCAATTAAAAAACAGCGAAAGCCACACAATACATCATAAGCTCATATGTTTAAAAAATAATACCACTGTGAAATGCAAGTGTCTGTGCTGATGTGAACTTTTTCCACCACGGTTGTTAAATTCACTTCAGCTCGGAGTAGAGTGACCTGGTCACTGTGCATCACAGATGTGATTTATTGCTTGTCAACCAAGAGGAAGCTGCACAGCAAGACAATGACGGCGTGAAGAAGAAAGGATGCATCCCATCTAATACGTTCTAAAGTGTCCTCCTGTGAAGATTCCAAAGCAGATAACGTAATCGTAAAATTCAATTCCCTCGTCCTTGACAGAAAATGTCCCCAACTTTCCAAGAGGCCACAACAGGAAGGGAGGAAAGCGAAATTGAGGCAATGAAGCAAGCAGAAGTCAGTCTACATGGTTAAATGAAGGCACAAACAGTGATCTCATTCCCTCAGCAGCATTTTGGCACAGGCACAACCACAACAGGATGCTCTTATCACACCTATCCTCATTCCTGTGAGTCCTGTTTGGATTCAACAGCGAAGACAAACAAACACACAGGCTGATGCCTCAGTTTTGAGCATAACCCTGAATCAGAGTGATGGGTTGAAGTGATGCACACTTTTTTCCCCCAGCTTTTATTCCTCTCGGACTTCAGCCAACTCCACCTCCTGAAGTTGATTTTGTAGTGTAACTAAATGGAAGTTTGGGCTGGATAGAGCTTTTTCCCCCCTTCTTCCCTGAAGGTTTTATAATATGTCACAGGTTTGCAGTTCAACCAAACCTGTGACTCATTGCTAGATTGTTCTTTTAACTTATATAATCAGCAGCCTGGTTGCGAACCCCTGTCCTAGGTGTAAGTTGGTTGTAACTGCTCTGCCTGTTTGCGGCCTCTATACATGACGAAAACTGATTAATTTATTTACATGCATGTATGGTATTCTGTTTATTCTTTCTGATAAATGATATCTAAATACAAATTCAGTTTTATTGAATGTATACATATAGAGGCTGCAGAGAGAAAGGCTGGAAGCAGGGGAGAGTACACCGTGTATCTTCTCATTCTTTCAGTCTCTTTACGTGTCCCCTTTCTGTCCCTTTTATACCTGTTTCTCTTGCTTTTGTCTCCCCAATCATCCTCCACACCCCCTTCTTTTAGTGGCAAGTTCAAATCATGGGTATCAGCCAAGCTCAAGCTCAACCCTCACGACCTATCATTAGTTGATTACAAACAGCTTTATTGGCACTCGGCGACTCAACTATATTACAGGGCTCTGAGATGGCAACCTGTCATTATATTTTATCAGCCACGCTGTTTTTAATGGTGTTGGATTGCTGAATTATGTGCGATTGCAAGTGTGTGTGTGTGTGTGTGTGTGTGATCTTGAACACATTCCAGGAATAGAAAGTCTTCGTATCAAATTCTATTCTATTCATTTCTATTTTGTTCTACAGAGAAAATTCGACTCCATGTGGGTATAAAACCATTAAGGGAGAGGGGCAGGCAGACAGTGAGGAAGACGTGGGGGGAGGTGGGAGGTGAGGGGGGTCAGAGATTAAAAGCAAGGAACAGAGCTAAAAAAGAAAGTGAGTGGGCAAGAGAGAGAAAAAGAGGATAAATGACACTCATTGTTCCTTCCTCTTGCTGTCAGTTCTCAGTAATGCTAATCATTGGGCTAATCTGACAGGATGGCACACACACACACACACACACACACACACACACATATACACGCAGACCATGTCCCCTAGCCCCCCCGTGTTGCATTCCAGTGCCCAGTGTCAATGAGAGGGAACCGCCACATTACATGGNCCATGTAATGTGGCGGTTCCCTCTCATTGACACTGGGCACTGGAATGCAACACGGGGGGGCTAGGGGACATGGTCTGCGTGTATATGTGTGTGTGTGTGTGTGTGTGTGTGTGTGTGTGTGTGTGTGTGTGTGTGCGCGCGCATTTGGACCAAGCAGTCTTTTTTTTAAACAGAAGAGTAAGACTAATTTAAACTAAAAGCAAATGTATCATGTATGTTATGATGATGGTGTTGAAACTGATTTTGAAACAGAGTATTCGTGGAATATACTAATAATACAAAATTTTGCCAGGTTTACTGACACCATGTGTACTTTTGTTGCCATGCAGAGACAGCAGCTGCAGTTACTCCATCATGAGAATTTGATTAAAAGCAGCCTGAAATGAAAAATGTTGTTTCACTTCTGGTTTTGTTTTAATGAAGGAAGTTCATAAATTTAAAACATATTTTTCATTCTGAGATTAATTGTGATATGTTTTTATACCAATTCTGACAGTGTGCCATATGAGTTTTTTTCCCTTTACAGCTGTGGTTTGTAAACATAAACTTAAAATGAGCTTTTAATTTGAATTATATTGGGCTATGATCTGTGCTCCTTTTATAATATCAATAAGTTTTATTCTGGCCTTGAAGGGGCGCTCTTGGTGCACTGTTTAGCTTTGAAAGCAAAGAAATTAAGGGGAGACTTGGAACATCTGCTGTGGCGATATAAAGATTGGCGTCAGGGCATTCTGTACGATATGATTTTATTAACTGAAGACTTGTTCTTCAAGATTTAATCCACAGCAACAGTCCACGTTCACACAATCTTTCTTAAATCTTAAATCCCAATGTCCTCTTTTCTATAGAGACTAAACAGAAAAAAAAGTTGTTAAAAGTCTCCACAGTACTGAATGATTCTCACTTTCAGTGAAAGTTGAGGAGGCCACACAATCTTGGGCTTAAGTGGGATGCAGTACCGTTAAATAAGTGTGTGTGTGTGTGTGTGTTTCCTGAGGGAAAAGAGGGATCTTGGTTTAGAATAGGTAACAGTGGAATGTAATTGAGCTGAAAATTGAAAAGCGGAGCCGTAGCAAAGCCAAGCTGGTGTGTGCGTACGTGTGTGTATCGTGCAGGTATGCTTTGGAATGTGTCCGTGTGTGTTTTTGTGCCCGCGATTCTGTGTGTGTGTACCTGTGTTTGTTTGTGTTTTAAAACCAGAGTGGGATGCCAGTGTAATCCTTGCACAGCCGGACCCCCAAGGATAACAGAATTTACTGCTGTGTGGGTGAGCCACGCAGGCATGCATATGAGAGCACGCCCACACACACACACACACACACACACACACGTACGCACACATGCCAACTACCTGAGAGAGTAAAGAAGAGTGAGGATGAGAGCATGCTGAGTCTCGCTCCCCTTCTCCCCAGAAACACTCGCTTGGAAAATTGGAAAGAGCTCTGCTGTCTCCTCCGGGCATCACTCATGATGGTTCATTTTACACAGTATATACATAATATACTGTGCGTAGAAATAGGTGATCTATGCTGTTACTTTACAGTATAAAGTCATATTTTACCACATCTCCATTTTGTTTCACTCTAGCTCTCCTTGAATAAAAAGGTGGTATAAACAAGCTTTGCAAACTACAACCCAGAGTCAAACACAAGGCAAGGACGCAGTGTGTGATAGAGGTGAAGCTACCTGCAGTGTTATCCTGGTTTAATGCGTCATCTACAAACATGGCCACTAGGTGAAGAGGGAGAAGCGTGAGAGAGTGAGTGACGTAAGATGTTAAGTGAATTTGTAAATTAATGTAGCATATAGGCTTCTTATAATCAAAAGAAGACAACCGCAATCTGCATATTCAGATCATCTGATCCTAAAAATGCAGGGTGCTTGCTACTTTGATTACTGTTTCCTGAAAGTAGGTGTAATTGGTGAGATTTGTATCTGAGGCCAGAAATGTTCCAGTCCAACACATCCCACACACAGGGGCTTTAAATGATGGCGTGATTCACCACTTCTCAAGTTCCTAATTTTTGTTATTAAATATTTTAAAGTATATCACTGTAGATATAAAATGAGGCATGGATCGGCAACTGCACAGCCTGTTTCTTACCTCAAACTTTCTGAAGAACTAATTCTGGTGAAAATTCAAGAATGGTATTATTGATTTCTCGTGCATTTTGAATTACCCTGTGCTATACATGATGTGCTACACAAATAAAGATGTAGTCTATAAATAACAGGTTTGAGTTTAGGGGTTCAGTGCTGGGCAAGTGATCTGAAAAATGGAAACAACTACTCATTTTCATTGAAAAAGTAATTACATTACTTACCAGCTCTGTCAAAAGTGCCTTTAAACAACTACAAATCTTCTACACCCCGTGCTATATTTTTTGTGTTTAGCACATGCAGAAATAGAAAACAAGACATTGTGGTTATAAAAGCAGTCAGGCTATTGTTAGGAGCTATTTACTGACCCAGTGACCGACCAAATGCAGCACTCCAGAGAAGTCAATGGAAGGTTTACCAAGCCATCGTAGGCTAAGCTACTGGTGGCTAGCTGGCAGGAATGAGGCCACAACTTGTAAATAAGACAACTTTGAATTTGCCGGTAGGCACATTTCTCCTCTTCTGGTAGACGCTAGCCGCCTCCCCACATCTCCCATCCCTGCGCCAAGCTAACACAGCAGTCTGTCCTCTGAACGGACAGAGGAGAAACTCCTCCATCAATCTGCAGTTAAAACAGAAGTCCATGATGAAGGATTACTGAGATTAGTAACCGTAAAATAATTACTACAGAATGTAATCCCTTAAACTACTTGTTATTGAAAAAAGAAACCACATCACTATAATGTGTAATTAAGTGACCGCTGTAGGTGTTTTACCCCCGCTGTCCTTTAGCATATCATATTCTGTGTTTTTAGAATGCCCCTCGTGTTTAAGTAAATGATACAACTTTGTTGATTTAAGCAACGCCTGTAATTGATGCGTGTGGGTTGGTTTGGTATCAGTGCACATTTCGGTCATTCTCTTTTTGATCAACATGAAACAGAATCACTGAGTTTGTCTGACAATCGTGGCAGGTGGTCACCTCAGAAAGAAAGAAGAAGAAAAAACACACACTACGTCCCTTTCCATCTCTTCTGACATTTTTTTTCTCTCTCCAGCTTACTGATTTCTCTGCCACACACCTTCTATCTGTTCTGCTATTCCCTCCTTTCTGCAAGCATCTCAGTGTGTGCTTGTATCTGTGTAAGTTCATGCCTGTGTGTGTGTGTGTGTGTGGTCTACAGAGAGGGGTGTTTGACTGCCCGATAAGCGAGAGACACACAGGCACTGACAGCTTCATCCATCAGTGTGTCTGTCTGACGGACAGGCCTCTGTAGAGAGGTCACACTCCACATGCATATATGTGTGTGTGTGTGTGTATGTGTGTGTGTGTGTGTGTGTGTGTGTGTGTGGTCAGACATAAATATTCCTCTATTGGGACTCTATAGTGACTCTGCCTTAGTCTGAATATCAATGTGATTCTCTGCTCTCCCCTGATGTTACCTTTTCTCTCTGACTTTCAGCTAGTCGGCTTTTGCTTTTTTTTTTTAACCCTTTCTGTCTCTCCCCTACTTCCTCCCTTTACCTGCTCTCTTACCCTCCTCTCACCTTTCTTCTTTTCCTCTCATTTCCATCATGCTTTCTATCATCCTCTCTGAGGAAAGGGTACAAGATGAAAAGTGGTGCAAAAACTAACCATTCTTTCTAACCTTGACATTAGTAGAAGTGAGGATTAAGAAAAACACAGGCAACATGCAGGCACATTTCTATGTTTTATTTCATCCATTTATTCACTCACTGGCACCGCTGGCATGTGGGTTTATTCATTCAGCAACTTGACAACCTTGGGAACTTTGCTGTGTTCGATACTCATCAATTCTCTCTCGCGCACACAAATGTCAACATCGGTATGTGAGAACATGCATACCAGCGCGGCGTAGGAAGAAAGACCACTGTCACTCATTTCCCCGGAGGATCAAAATTGTTCCCAAACACCCAACAGGGAAGTGCTCCCTGGCAACAGACGCAGCTAAAGGAAGTAAAGAGGAAACTGACCCCTAACTTCTGGACAAATTGACCCCAACATTTTTGAAGATCTTTGAATGCATTTTTCTTATTCACAGACAACTTCGTTATGGGAACGTAATGCATTCATAGCAGTTACGTCATTTTCAATGTGAGGTAATGCCTTTGTGGAGAACTGACTTGGGGAACACATCACTATCTGGTCCCATAGTAACTTAACAGAGACTTGAGCTAACTAACAATCGCAAATACGTCTTAGGCCATTAACTCCAACTCTGACACATCTGTATTTTTGCCAAATCACAGCAAATTGCCACCACACCAGTTTAGTTATGTTTTGCTCTTTTATTGGAGTTGTGTTACATAATATAGGTTCAGTTTTGATGACATTATTCAGGAAAATTAAGTAAGTTAAGGATGTAAGACTGGCTGTTTCAGTGTTATCTTTTAAACCTCTCCTCAAAACACTTTTATCTGAGAGCTTATCCCGATTATTATTATATTATATCTAGAATATATTCGAATCCTATACAATTTTTACAATTTTTTATGTGTCAGACAAAAAAGGTAATTTTGCAGAACTAAGTATGAAATGAAAGAAAGAACGACAGAAATAAACTACCAACTTTAATGCCCCTAAATTGATTCTATTCGACATTTAGATGAGCTAAAATCTAATCAACTTGTCGGAGGTAATGTATTATTTTTTACACACCCCAGCTCAGTCTGTTACTCCTCACTATGCAGTACTTAAAGTTTCATGATGACATAGAAGAAGAAGAAAAAAAGAGTTGTATATTTTAAAAATCAGGATGTTACCAAATGTCACTGCGTCTGTCTCAATTCACTGTGTTGACATGTTTAAGACGTCTGACATTTTTAGAGGAGAAAAGACACAAAGAAAGTCACTACAAACTTTAATGCTCCGACAGGGATTCTGTTTGATGATGTTTAGCTGAGCTAAAATCTAGTCAGACACTGTGACCCACTATCAAATATTGACAGTGTGACATGAAACAAGTTTATATTTAAGAATTGTGTCACTCCTGTTATTATTTATCTTTATCTTACTTCTATTTGGTGGATAATCATGCACCAAGTTTTGGAACTGCAGTTCGCATGATGCTTTGGTGGATGCAAACAGAAGGTACAATGTTGCCATGGAGTCAGTGAGTACAACTTGAGCTTATGCCCCCCCATATTTGTTTACATTTTGGCAAACTGGCACCATTTAAAGTATGCTGAATTAGCTATTAGCAGTTCCTGTTTGCAATGTATCCATGGATGTACAGACAACTATCACTGAATTACTTCGATACTGAAGAAAACTTAAAAATGAGACGATTCTTAGGCAAGTTCTGGAATATACAGAGTGTCCTTTTTTCCTATGATTTCTAAGTGGATTTATGGACGTTTATTCGGATACAAATGATATCCTTGGAAAGTTTAAGTCACGCTGAATCTAAAAATATGTCTATAATTTCTTTCATTACCCCTATAAATCTTTGTTTTCCATTTCTCTTCAATAAAGTTTCATGAAACCAGAGAGGACATAACTTGTTGCATACAATTTCAAATTGAGGACATATTTTTGACATTTAAATAAACATATCATTCTGTCTGTCTCATGCGATTCACTGTGTTGACATTTTCATGACATTTGACATATTATCTCCAACTTTCCCTCTGTCTTTAACTTTTTTCTCACCCATTCTCTGTTTCTCTCCCCCCTCTCGCTGTCTCACTCTCTCAGTCAGTCTCACATTCCAGGCAAGCTTGGCTTCTTTGTCCTGAATGACATCACAGACATAAGGCCGTGACAGGCAAGACGGGAGGAATGCAGGGCGAGAGAGGGATAGAAACCATAAAAGAGAGAGAGACAGAGACAGAGAGAAAGAATAACCAGATGATGGAGAGAGAGTGTCTGTGAGGGAATGAGAAAATGTGAAAGAAAAAGGGAAAACCAGAGAGAGAGGGAGAAAGAATTCCATTGATTCAGCAGGGCATGAATGGACTTCACAGAGGACTCCCCAACCAACACACACACACACACACACGCACACAAACACCTCCCACCACTACAACCTTTCTACCCGTCCACTCCCTCCCTTGCGGCCTCTCTCTCATCCCTCCGTCTGTCCCCTCCTTCTCTGTTTGTACTCTTTTCATTAATCTCCTTTAGAGGAATCAGACAACAGCAC
>NTHP01000064.1:1549952-1561792 GCA_003416845.1 Oplegnathus fasciatus | reverse complement strand
CCTCCACAAACCCAGAGGGAGAAAGTTTTCACATATGCAGCGGGTAGCACAAATCCCACTCTGTTACACAGTTTAGGAGAGAAACTTTTCACCATACAGGCCTGAAAAGGTCTGATAAAGGCTGTGCTAAGCAAGTCTTTTTTAATGAAAAATACACCTGTGTTAGAGATCTTAATCATATAGTTGGACTGCACCTGAGACCAGCGTCTAAACATCCCGAGTGGAGATGTTTTATAACCAAACACTGCACATACTGAAAGTAACAAATTAAGACCTAAGAGTGCGATTCAGCTAGTCCTGAACTGATTAGTAGCTAATCAAGTAGCTGACTGACTAATCGTTAAAGTAATTTATTAAGCAAAAATGCCAACATTCATTGTGTTTTATATCATTATAAGTAAAATACCTTTGGACTGTTGATGGACAGAATAAGCATTTGAAGATATGTTCAACAATCTCCTGACATTTTACAGACTGATTATAATAATCGCAAAAAATACTAATCAACAGAGTAATTGATCGTAAAAATAATAGCTGTAGCCATACATACAACCTGTTTGCTAGTCAGTGAGTGAGTGTTCTGTGAGTTTTTCATTCTGTCTGCCCTGAAAGTAGAAAGTAATAAAGAACGTGCAATTGTTCTGTAATCCTAATCAAATAAGTATTCTACAATCTCAAGATACCAAGCTTTGTTTTTGTGTGATCATGACATCACTCTTCTGCGATCACGCTGCAGTAAAAAAAAGAGTTCACAGGTTGCAATGTCGACATCACAGAATAACCTTTTGTTTAGGTCAAAATCAGGAGAAATTTTGAGCTTCTTGTCGAGACCCCAAACCAACTTTCTCGTGATCACGAGAAAAAAATGTTTAGAAAAAATAGTCCTATTTATTCGTGTCATCTCTGGCCTTCCACACCAAACAGATGGGCTGGTTTGACATCAGATCTGACATCAGATTACATGTCTTGTGAGAATTAAATCTAAAAAGTTTCTGCCCAACGGTTGACTTCTACTGTAGTGTGCAGAGATGCCTAATGCAGTTTCACTTACAAAATGCAGTCTGCTCAGTATTAACAGTTTACTACGATGCTCTACGCATGACGCTGAGCTACTGTGGCTTTTACAAGAGACGCTGTTTGAAGACATTGGCATGAATCACAGCAAACCTAATAAATGCTTCATACACAAAAAGTGCAAGTTCAAGGTGGGCACTCGCCATCAAAAGGTCAAACCCACTTATTTATATAGTGCCTTCGACACAAACAACTTTGTTAGAAAGCACTTCATGTTATTAAAAGAGAAGATAACATAAAAGGATATGACATAGGATCACACATAAAAAATACAGTACACCAGTCACACTGAAAGCCAACAAAATGAAGTGATTTAAGCAAATCTTAAACTGGGAACTGCCTTAATTTTTCAAAGTGCTTCATCTAATGCAATCCTGCTACCTCTTTGCTTCCCTCTCATGAGGAATCATTTGGAAACAGCTGCTGTAATCATGGAGGATAGCTGTAGGATATGGTGGCCTTCCACAGCGGTTACATGGTAAAGAGTAGAAAAGTGGGATAGACGCAGGATGTGGGGACTTCTACAATGGCTAACGCTGCATGAAACTTTAACTCCTGGCCACAAAATCACACAAGACAGATTGCTTTCCCTCGGATATCTCTGCACAACCACATCAAGGCAAGGTCTGTCATTCTGATGGAGAGAAAGCGAGGGAGAATTACAGAAAAAGAGAAAGACAGTCAGAGGAATGAGTAGTGAAACTGGAGCCCGGAGGAGCAACAGAAAGTTAGAGTTAAACAAAGTGAACGAAGGAAAGAAACACATCACGCACTAACCATTAGGCGGACTTCCATGGTGACAAATGAATTTGTCGTCAGATCAATAAGTCATTATCACATTCAAAACAGAACTGCACACACACTCATGCAAAAAACACAATGGGGCACACCCACATTGCAAACACAAAGATACACAAACACGCACATTAAGTGCAGTCACACTCAACTGTCTACACATCCAGACGTACACACACACACAATGTTCGGGGGTTTGAGGTATCGAGTGGTTGGATGAACTTTTCCAAACCTCTGTGCTGATGCGGTGAAATAATTTCACCCCATTAAAAACAGCAGAGCAGCCTTGGTCAAACTAATTATGGAGAATTCTGTCAAACGCAAGCAAAGGGGAGAGTGGTAAATAAGATAGTGTGTGTGTGTGTGTGTGTGTGTGCCACAGATGAGGTTAACATACACAAACCCATGGCGGGTACACCATCTGCGGATGAAATTAAGAACCAATACAGCCCATGAAATCCAGAATCAGCTGGAATAATCTAAACCAGATCCCCTTCATTTTCCCAATCAATAGCACTTCCAGTCCATAAAAATCTCAAGAAAGGCTTGGCGACACAAAACAAAAGACTTGTAGACGCAGCTGTCAGATGGCGTATTGACAACTGCTAATCTAATCAATAAAAGACTACAATAATTACATAGGAAAATCAGAACATTAGTTATTAGACTAGACGGGCTAAACATATCCACTGAATCAATATTAACCATATAGTGTAATGGGTAGCAGACTCAGGAGTATTTCAGAAGGTTAAACTGAGCATTAGTAAGCAGTTAAAGGTTTAAGTATTTAAAAATCTCCTTATTAGTGCAGCAAAAAGAAGAAAGCTACTGTATTCCACATTGTAAATGATCACATCTTTGTGATACAGCAGCGTTTGCTTCGTAACGCATTTCGAGAACAGAACACCTGAAATTTTTTTGTTAAGTGTTTTGGGTAAGTAATCCAATTTCTTCCGCATAAACAGAGGAATAACGTGTTAATAACGAGCTGTGTGTAGAGGTGTGTCTGGTTACTTTGTAGCAGCCTGGTGCCATTTGCACATGATTTAATGAAGGCATCTACTGGCTGAGGAGTGTTTCAATCAAATAGTTCATTTATGTTTTTAAGCATTATTCCGTTATTGCTGTGCATTTGTTCCAAGTATATTGTTTGTTTTTGTTGGTAAAATCACCAAAGTGGCAGCTGGGTGACATTTCACTGAGACGTCTATCCTCAGCGCAAAGTCTAAGACACATTTTCCACTAAAATACCAGCAACTCAATTTGCACTGCCTCATCTGAATGAACCTCCCCCCTCTTTGCACCTTTTTTCCCACCTGTGCACCGCACACACTGCGCTGGGCACCAGGATACCACATAGATGGGAAAAGTGAATTTCAAGGTCAAGACAAACTGTGGGAGTGCTTCTTGCCACAAAATAGGGTCTCACAATGTAAAAGTGATCTTTTTTTCAGTTTGTCCTACAATACAAAACTACTAACAAACATTAATTTCCACCAAATTTGGCTGTGTGAGTATAATAAAAAAAAACACACAAAAATGCGTGTGATGACTGCTGGAGCCTGCAAATAGATAAAAAACCAAGTTCTCACACACATACTCACACAGAAACACTGAGCTAGCTAGTCATTAGTGTGTGAGTGATGGTGTGTTATGTTTGAGCTGACTCCGGACTGAATCAGGGCCTAGATGCAATAACAGCAACAAGAACTGATCACCAAGACAATCACTAATAGCCTCTTTTTCCTGCCTCTCTGCCTGCCTCTTCTTCCCTATTTTTCATTTTTTTTCTCCAGTTTCTCTGCATTTCCATCTTTTCCTCCCCCCCCACCCCCCAAAATATGCAATATCCACGTGCTATTTCTGACTCACTTATTGCCTCTCTTTTTGTTAATTGCTTTGCTGCTCCCTCTCCATCCCTCTCACATCATGTGTTCGCAGTGTCTGTAAATCGTTCAAACCCATTCTCACTCTTGCTTTAATCCTCTCCTGCAATCTGCTGTCCTCTCCTTTTCTCATACATTCTTTCTCCTCTCTCTTTTTCCTGCCTCATTCTCTTGTTGTCATGACTCTCTCCCATTCTCCTTTTCCATCCCGTCTTTCTTTTCACATCCCCTCGCTTTTCTTAATCTGTTTCTCCCTCCCTGTAGACAGACAGCTGTTCCATTTAGGGCATTTGATTAATTTGATAAAACAAAACACACCCCCTAAACAGCAATGCACAAACACATACTGTACACAAATTATCCATGTGAGACAAGCCGAAGGGGGGAGGGGGGTGAAGAGGAGAGGATGGATGGCACTCGGGCAGGACAAAGAGCTCGTCTGTTTGTTTTAGTTTATGGTTTGAAATATTAAATATTTGGTTTACAATAACGTTAAGTGGCCTGGGCCTGAGTTATGGTGCCGTGGTGGCTTCTCCATTTGTTTTGTTGTTTATGGTTTTGAAATATTAATCTTTTGTTGTAGACTAATAAGGCTAAGTGGTCTGGGTGAATGAATTATGGTCTGTGCATCAGCTGCTTTTTGAGGCATTGAGCACATTTACATGCTCACGAGCTCATGTCCCATTAGAGGTCATATTTGGGATGTGCTGTCTGCGTGCATTCTCGTGTGTCAATCATTGCAGAGAGAGAGAGAGAGACACTCACAATGTAAAAAAAAAAAGTGGCACCCAATCCGATGTCCTCAGTTATACTGAGCAGGGTTGTACCACAACATACAAATCAACTATAGCTACAAAGGATTGGATGCAGCTACATTGTGAAGTTTTATCATTTGAAAAGTGTTAAATATACAGTTTTAGTTACTTATTTGCCCACTCCTAAATTACTGAGATGTTTAGGGGACGTTTACTAATTTACTTCCCTCCTCATGTGATAATTTAGATAACAACTTCAATAACGAGCAGATATACCACCGATATTACCCCACCAGTTAAACCTGACTGCATGCAAACAAAAACCACCTAGGAGAAGTAAATGGTGCAGAAAAACTCCAAGGAAGCTGAACGTGAATGGTCTGCTTTGACATTTTCAAATGTTCAAAAAGCATCTTTAGTTTCAACAAAACAACAAACAAAACAAGCGTATCTCTCAAAATTGGTTACTGATAATAAGAGAGATCCCTATGTGCACTTCTCAACTGTTAATGGCTCCAAAATGCCTCTTTAACACCCACTCGATATCAAAGTGATGAGTTCAAAGTGTTCTTCGGAGATAAGAACAAAATTCAGTTTGATATATAAACGTGTGGTGTGTGTGTGTGTGTGTGTGTGAGACCATTTCTAGGAGTCCTCTCAAAAATGTCTTTAACAAATTGGCTGTTGTTACAGAAATTACGGCGAGGACAAAAAAAATGCTTCCTTAAACCATCTACTATTTGATCCCATCCTATACCCTTTTTAAGACTATGCTTTAGTGGCAATTGTGAACCATTTCCTGGTGAGTGGTCCTTCCTAAGTAAAATACCTGCAATTATCTTGAAAGCTGAACACCAGCATCAGCTAATTTTAACTGTATTTTAGAGACAGCTCAGCCTTGCTTTTGAGATCACCTCAACATCACTCAAAGAACTGCTGTCTGAATACAGTATGTCCCCCCTAGATCTCTCCGGTTGGCTCTGGGCCAGGGCGAAGACCTTTCACTTATGGACTTCATCTCTTGAATTGTCTGCGGGCATCACGATCTGCTGACAGTTTCAGATGAAATCTTACAGGTATGTTGCCTGAATAGCCTTCTCAAAATGGTGCATCTCCAAATATTGTTGGGTTTTTTTGGGTTTTTTTTCAGCTGCTCCCGTGCTCCATGAGTGTCAAACAGTGAGATTACTCTGACTGCATGTGGAAAGAGGTCTCAAAAATCACATTTTAAGAACATACATGGATACAAACACCACATTTTCTGCCAATATATAAAAAGGATACATTAGTCTTATTTCTTACTTTGGGAGTTAGTAAAATGGCTCCATTGATGTTGAACTTGACATGATATTAAAGGCTTCGTGCACAGAGATGAAGAAGAAAATACCACAATTACCATGATATAAGCAAAAAAAAGAGGTTTATTATTTTGTGTTGTGTCATTTGGTGCACTTTATGTGAAGCTATTTAAGTTTGATTTGCTTTCATGCGTTTGTGTGGTGTTGCGTTTTTGTGCAGACGTGCAGAATGCATTGGTTGGTGTCTGCATGTGCGGTGGAGGACTCTGAGGGGGATTATGACTGGGTAGAATAATGGCTGTGTGATAATTAATGGGATTAACAGATTAGACAGAAGATTACGCCATGGCAGCCTCCGTCACAGCTCTGTGTTACAGATGGGGAGATGAGAAAGAGCAGAAAGAAAGGGTGAGGTCGAATAAGTAAGAGATTGAAAACAACTCGATAGAATGGCTGTGCCAAAGACAAAAGGTGTGAATTATAAACACACAGCAGGTTTCTTTAATCAGATGATGATTTAAGTCAATATTTTGCCAGTTTTATTACTATTCTTGTATAGCTGCTTGTTTTTTTAACATTTAGCGTTAGAGAACTTTGGCTTCTTCTGTTAAATAAAATAACTAAAACATGATTAGTATAGAGGACTGGTATCAATATCTCCTTTATGAACACTCAAAAATGTAACCGTGCAAATTATGCAACTGTATATGTTATCATTTCCATCATACAAGCCTGTATAGTAAAACAACTTAATAACATATGCTTCTATCTCATTGTTTCTGATCAGCTTTTTGGCTGCCATGCTGTCTACCGTACATAATGATAGACAACGTTAAGGTGACACCTTCACCAACTTCAAATATGTGCAGTGAATAGGTTTCACATCTGGTGTGAACCTCAGGGGACCTCACCGGAGTCTGATTGAAGTGCAGCCCAGATCACTGTTTTGAGGTGGACGTGAGGCAGCTTTTCTGCGCTGCACCTGGAGTTGACAACACCTGTCACACTTCACCAAATGTACCAAACCCTCAGAGCAAACAGCAAAGGTCTGGGGAAAAAAAAATTCCCTTTCCAAAGTGTGAAAAAAAGAAAGCCTTTAGAGATTTAACAAAAGACAGACAGCTTCAGTCTTTTCGCACTGGTCTCAGTAACAGTTAAGACTGTCTATCCTTTGTTAGTGGTGTTACATGCTAATATTCAATCCTGAATAAAATCGCCTAATACTGTATGAATCTCCTCCCTTGCTTGCAAGCTTGCTGCAAATACTAAGTTCTGGCAATAACATCCTACAGGAAGTGTCCTCATGTATTTTTATCATGCTAACCCTTCGTTAGATTCTTATTTTTGTGTGTGTGTGCTGCTGAAGCAGCGTGTGCCACTATTTGGGAAACAACAATATAACAGCTTCCCAAAGCCTACACTGGATTTGGAATATATTGAGGCTTATGGTTTCGGTGCCCCTGCGGCTAAACACTACCTGCTACCATTAACAACCACCAGAGTTGAATACACACATCCAGACACACACACACACTTACATACAGTATGTTCACTCATTTACTCACACAGTGGCAGACTGGACAAGGCCATGGGCAGACCCAGCCAAGGCCACAGGTTTGCAGATTGCTTGTCATAACAACACAACCTCCTGTCTGGCTTCACACAGGATATCTGTGGTCAGGATTTTTTTTTTCAGTCTAAACAAATGATAGGTTGTAGTTGAGAAAAACATTTATTCATTTTGTACTTCAGTTTCTTAGTCAGTATCTCCGGAGAATCCAGCCTTCGGTGGCAGTGTTAAATACAAAGATTTAGATTTAGAAGTTCTTGTAACTAAGTAATCTAAGTTATGAAAGCAAATGTACATAAAAAATACAATGTGTGGCTTCAAATAGCATTTTATGAAGTATGAATAAACACACAACACCAATCACACACTATCCAGTACTTCCAGCTTTAACATTTCTTTATTTTAGAACAGAATTAAAATATGAAATGTAAAAATGGTGGTGTCCTCCGTCACAACCAGATAAAATGTTTAGTCCACTACATTACAAAGACTCCTTTGCAAAAATGTGAGTGCATTAAGAGAGCCGACATCAGTAATGATTCACTTTGAAATTCATTCATTGTGACATTAGTCATAATACACTTGTTCCTCATTATAAACACATTAGCGTGTTCCTGGCAGGTTGAGAGCTGGCCTCCGTCTGCTCTCCATTACACTGAAACTACTGAAAAGAGAAAAGCTCATTGTTCTCAAGTCCATGTAAGTGCAGAGAGAATATATTCAAGGAGGTTTGATGTTCATGATGTACTTTTGCAAAGCTTTAATCTGACAGTGAAAAAGAGGATCAAAAAAAAAAAAAAAAGGAAGGGGGTGAGAAACTTTGAGCAGAAAGCTACAGGGACAGAGAAACCAAAAGTATGGATCACATTACAAATGTTAGTCTAGGGATTTACAGTCAAGATGACGCTCTCTTGTGTGGCTCTCTCTGAAATCTGTAAAGACTGTCATGTGTGACTTGGATGTTCTTTGTCTTTATTGTTATGCTCCGAATTGTCTTAAAGGTACCATGTGGAGATTTCCTGTAAACAAACAGTTATGATTATACTCAGTGTTTCTCACAAAAACACATTGCAAACAAATGCATTTCCCTCCTCATGAAATATTTGCAAAGCCGATTTTCTAAATATTTTGATACCTCCATTATTAAATTCATGTTTACATCGGCTACGCAGCCTTCTTCTTCCCCACATTTTTAACCTGTTGACTGCCGCCACCTGTAGATTAGTGGAACATCGTGGCTTGCACACACTACACCTTTGCATTACCACCTTCTGCAGTGGACACTGATGTGTATTTTATCACCTGCTTGCTTGTGTGCTGTACATGTGTGTGGACTAGTAGAGCACAGTCTCTTGAACTAATTTGTAAATCTATGTGTGCTCTGTTTTTTCTTTTCTATTTCAGGATCCAACAAAGTTTAAAAAAAAAAAAAGTGTGTGTGTTTCAGAGTATCAAAGGGCAGCGCCACGGTGTTGGCTGGATGTAGATGGAATGTGACTCGAATAACTGCTCCGTGCAGCGGCACACAAATACCACTGATGTCACCTGCGAAAGGACATTTTTTCTCCCGTCCACAGACTCACACACACAGTCGCACATAACACAGACTGCAGTGAGATCACCAAGAAACTATCTGAAAGCTGTGGAGAGTCCTCGGTCAGAACTGTGCTGCTGTTGATTGTGCGGTTACTTTGAAGGGCAATTTCATCTGGCCGACGGAAACGTGTGTGTGCGAGTGTGTGTTTTTTCAACACGGGGGGGGTCAGTCACCTGGGGTGTTAGGGAATTTTCTATCAAAATATTCTTGTGTAATTGTAGAACGCAGAGCTGTACGTGTGCATGTGTGTGTGCGTTCATTCATGTATGCATTTTATCTGCATAACCTGCGAGCGCTTGTCTGGGAGGCTGTATGGGTTCCCTGTGTGCATATGTGTGTGCTGCAGATTGGCACGGGGCCAAAGTGAATAGAGGTCTTGTTAGTGTTTTAAATGCCTTCTTGGATCTGACAGGACATGTGCAGGCATATAGGCATGCCAATGAGGTGTGTGTGTGTGTGTGAGAGAGAGAGAGAGAGAGAGTGTTTGCACTTACTGCAGAGAGATGAAGGAAGCCAGTCCATCATCCACAAGTCCTATTGTCCTCTTAGTATACGCGTGTGTGTGTGTGTGTGTGTGTGTGTGTGTGTGTGTGTGTGTGTGTGTGTGTGTACAGTACGCTGAGAGAGAAGAGGCAGATGTTATAGGTTTCTAAGAAGACAGTCATTTGATGTTTCAGTTCAGAGAAAAAAGCTTCACATATGCTCCTATATTTCCATACTCTCTCTCAAAATAAGGCACTATAACTACAATATGTTCTTTTATGTGCTGCTCACAAACATTGTACTGAGAGTACACTGCTCATCACCATTTCCCCTCTATTATGTGTGATGATAATTTCGCAAACTCCAGGAGAGAGATACTGGTACATTCTGGAGTGACTGTGTAGCTAATGGGATTGACCTTTTATTACATTTCAAATAGGCAAATGCATTTCAAGGTTTCTCTCTAGCCAATGAGTTAAATAATCAATTGTTTAATTTTTGAATAGATTCTTCCTGTAAATGTTGTGTTATATTCCACATTTTGCACAGGTGGGGCAGTTTTAGTTTTAAATGGAGTTTTGGCGCTGTATTTTTTGTGGTGAAGCAGATGAAAAGTGAGAAGATGATTTCTGTTTGTGCATATTTACTAATTATGCTTATGCCAAAAACAAGTCAGGGAGTGCATTAGCGAAGAGTGTCAAAACAAATCAGATGTCAGTGCAAAAAAATAAATAAATGGAATTTGTGACTCCGCCTGCTCAGAGTCAGAGTAATCTTATGTAATCCTGGCACAGATGCAGGTGTCCTTTAGAATTACTGTGGCTTCCAATCACATAAAAATCTATGTTTCAATTTAATATAAATTCAACCATAGGAAATGTTTGCATGCAACAACAGGAGCGCAATTTCATTGGAAATAAGGTAATAAATTGAGTATGACACGGTCTGTACAGGGGGAGGTTAAGAGGTGATTTTTTCCAATATCTGTCATCCAAAACTGTTTGTAGAATATATGAAAGCTTTCCCTTTTCGTTGATTGCATCCCCGTAGCCGTCTGATGGCAGCAGAAATCGTACCCTCCATCTGCAACATTTAATTAAAGGGATGAGGTGCATACACTCAAAGTGCCGTGCAACTGCACATGGCTCATTCAGTGTTTGTGATCCTGATTAAACTTTGTGTAACAAGCACCAGGATTTTGAAAGATAGGTAAGGGGAATTTCTTCATAGTGCTTTTATGCACAGCAAACTGGTTAGCCATTACATAACAGGGTATTCTGTAAAGGTTGTCAGCTGAAATAAACCAAATCATTATGATCACACTAAGTTTTGGCAAGTAAATATGAAACCTGGTATGACAGCATGCAATTATTACATGATAAATAAACATGGATCAGTTCACAAACATGAATTTTCGGCACTGGCCAGGATATTTTGGGCACTTTGTAACTCCTCGTCAGTATAGTTAGTCTGAAAAGGATATTTATATATTGTCATTGTGTACTGTTTTCATCTGCTGTTTATTTCCAATAAATAAGAATTCTGAAAAAATGGTATGTAACATTGTTATCCTTGAATAACAGTGTGTGTATGTGAGTATGGGCATGCATGTGTGCGTGACTGTGTATTTATGCCAGCACATCCATATATGAATGACATGGTGGCTTTGAATGTTTCTATTCAAAGGTTCAATTCGTGCCCCTGCATCACTTTACAGAAAGAGACACAGAGAGAGAAAGAGAAGGAGGAGGGAGAAAAAACTGAAGACAGAAAGGAGGCAGAAACTGAAGGCAAGGGGTGAACAAGATAAAACATTTTAGACACAGGAGTCGAGGACAACACAAAAAGATGGAGAAGGGAGATAAAATCAAAAGACCAGGAGGAGATAAGGGCTAAAGTGGTGTAAACTCACAGATGAGAGAGGGAAGAAAGACAGGGAGAGCGCTGAAGACTGGAGATTGGTAAAATAGTAGAGAGGGCAGAGAAAACACAGTGTGAAGACAGCTGTAGGAAAGACAAGAAAAAAGAAAGGGAGCATGGGAAAGAAGCAAAGAGGGGCAGAGAGAAAAGGAGGAGTGTTTGAGAGAGCTTTATGTAGGTGCTTGGGTGATGAAATCATGAATGACCCCCTGCCGTGGACCGCTCTTTGAGGGTGCGTCCCCACTCTCTCACACACTCACTCACTCACTCACACACACACACACACACACACACACACACATGAAAACAGATTTGCAGACAAACAAACACAAAGACACAAAAGTAAGCTCAGATACACAGAATTCACATTCACACAACTGCATACAGCTCCTCTTTTTGTGCATTTTGGTCCGAAACACACACACACACACACACACACACACACACACACACACACACACA
>NTHP01000064.1:1489543-1549844 GCA_003416845.1 Oplegnathus fasciatus | reverse complement strand
CCGAGCTCCCATACTGTTCTCATGTTTTTTTTTTCCTCCTCTCTCATGCATAGCTTCCTCCTCTCCCCGGCTTGCCCTTCACTTTTTTCTCCTCTCCATCGCTCCTCACACTAAACATGAGGTGACAGTCCGTGGCCAGAGAGGGATAGATCGACACAGAAGGAGAGAAAGAGGGAGACGGAAAGACCAGAGGGTAGGCAACCTCTCGACAAGAGGAAAGGGAACGGGATAAAGAATAAAAAGGTTTTAGTTGTAGAAATAATGGAGGCCAAAAAGGGAAACTGTTGGAGTTCCAGCTACATTTTTGTCTCCCAAATTTAAATTGCTTCCCACAAAATTTCCCACACAGTGGGTCTTATTTTGTATTTATACTGAGCACCTGAAATGACAAATGTCCAGATGTTACTGCAGATACACCACATGTCCGTGTAATCGTATGTAAGAAGACTTTCCACAAGATTTTGGAACCTGGCTGCAGAGGTTTTCTCCCATTCAGCCTAGCTAGAGCATTAGTGAGGTCAGCCACTGACGTTGGGCGATAAGCTCTGGCTCACAGTTGGCGTTCAAATTCATGCTAAAGGTGTTGGTATAGGGTTGAGGTCGGGTCTCTGTGCTGGTCAGTCAAGTTCTTCCACACCAAACTGGACCTCACAAGTCCACCCTAAAATGCTTGAACCCTGTACTTTGCACTTCAGGACCCATTTTGCTCTATAATATATTTTTGTTATTGTAAGGAGAACTAGCCAACTGTAGATGAGGTTATACATCAAAAAAGAGAAGAAGAAGAGTTCATCGTTTCACCCTGACTTTCAACAGTAATACGGAGAGAAATCCATCATAACAGAGAAAGAAATACCAAGCTCTCCACTGACAAAGCAGCAGCAGCCACATCTTGCTTTTTGAATAAGAGACTCACTTTTTCTGTACTGGAAAAACTGCTTGTTTTATTGCTCGCCGTGCCTAAATACAAAATCCTCTGCTGCATGGAATAAATGTGCACATTTTCTGAGGCTTGTGGAGAGGCACTGTAGGAAAGCGGGAGACAAACTTGAAGTAGACGGTTGAGGAAGAGTGCGTGTACAGAAAAGTCTGATGTTTCTGATAAGGAGTATTCTGCTCAGCTAAGTGCCCAGTGCATTACCTCATCGCCACGTGGCTGAAAAACATGGATACGGGTCCGTGCAACAGATGGAATATTCAATTACAGACTGAATCATAGGTAAAATTAGAGAGGAGCATGAGACTGATGCGCTGTCACAGGATGAAGAGAGGGAAAGATGTTCCTCTAATGCATCATGGGGAACCACATGCAAAGTCGATAAATACCGGGTTTTCTCAGACAGCAGCATCTGAGTTTATGGCCTGTTAAATTTTCAAGCGTGATTGGGATATGTGATTTCTTGACAGGCGGAATCATCTATAAGAGCGTTCTGCAGCTGTGCGATGTTAAAACAGGGCGCCTTTTGATGTTGCGAATTGACAGTTTGGAGGATTTTTTAAAAGAGACTTGACATAAATCAAAACACTATCTGCTAATCTTGTCTGAGCTTGTGGGCTGGTGTGGTGGGCTGACACGCTCATGTTGACAGCAAACTGTTAAATACTGAATTAAAGAGTGTACATTTGGAAATTCTGGCTTTTAACAAGAAGTTAAGTAAATAATAGTAAAATAGTAATTCATAAAAGTTCATAGTTTTGTCATCCTTAAACATCTAAGTTGACATTTTGAACACAATATATGTTAAAAACATAATTTATGTAAAAGTTAAGATGACTTATATCTTTAATATGTACCCATAATGTGATTCAGTTTCAGTCTTTTTCTCTGTTGGTAGAAATCCCATTCTGAAATGAACCTTTTCATATACTCTACTGTTCATGCAGTAAAACCAAACCAATTGAAAGCAGCAGATGTATGAGATTGCAGTATAAAAGCAATATATGAACCATGTCTTATGCTCTGTCTTCCATTTGCACTTATGAAAACAACAACAGTGTTTGTCCAATTTAAATCCCGCAAAGTATTTCTGTGTGATCCCAGAAGTAAAAAATAAATTACTTAATTAAAAGCGACAAGGCCAAGAGGGATGGAGGTAAAAAAAAAAAGTGAACAATACATATGAGGCTTATAGCACGCGCAAGTATTGTTGCCTTAAACCTCTCAAATCCTCTTATCAGACACACACAGAGGACAAAAGTGCTCTTTATGATGTACAAACAACAGCCTGCGAGGTTAAACAACAGCTATAATGCACCGTCGTCGATGTGAAGTTTAGTGAGCGCTTTTATCTTGTTTCTCAGGCTTACCGGAGATATTTCAGTGTATTTATATTCACCTTACTTTCCTGCAGGGTCAAATGTCTCTTTATGAGACTCTACTTTCTTATGATTTGATCTTTAAAAAGTAATCATGCGACAAACTGACACGTATCATCCAGTGAAGTGAGGCAGCCATATTCAACTTCGTATATGAGGCAAATACACTTCCATTACTTACTTGATAAATAACTAACAAAAAAAAGCCAACAAAATAGCTCAATTAAAATGGTCAAAGAAATTGTGTGTCCACTGCCAAATATGTTTGGAGTTCAGGTGAGAAATTCAAACTGTCCGAGATACAAAAATATGTGTGGAAAACCAACCTAAACAACTATTTTCATCCACCATTAAACACATTTAACTGCCAGGTTCCCTTTCTTGTGTTTTTACTGCTTGCCTGCCATTAAAGAGAAACAAGTTCATAATTCAGTTGATGTAAGCATATTTGAGGCCATGTTACTTGAGGAATTCAAAGGATATGTTTTCAGCTTTGCTCATTATTTGGAGATGATGACGGTAAACAAATTACTGTGGCGCCATTTCAAGGTGTCTGAACCTTAATTACATTTTTAATAAACTCCCTGGCATGCGTGCGTATGAATGTGTGTGTGTGTGTGTGCGTTATTTGCGCACAAATTACCAGGAAAAGCATTTTATGTGTGTTTGTGTGCCTCTCTGCTTTCACTAAAGGGTAATTTGTGCACACACAGGCACAGCAACACACTGACAGACACACAGATACAGTACGCGGACACACACACACACACACACACACACAAACACACACATACACATGGATGGCCAGATGCTACATGGGCCGTATCTGGTGAACTCTAAGACACGTTGATATTGAAGCTTCTAATGGCCATCATTAATCACATGATACTAAATCACTTTAGAGACGGAGTGTGGGGGGCGGGGAGGAAATAAAATGGGAAATATGATAAAAGACCAAGGTAAGAGAGAGTGAAATGAAAAGAAAGAGGCAAACAGAGAGTAAGAGATACTAAAGAGGGAGGTATGATAACATTGATTTGGAAAATCACGCACGCATCCACACACACACACAACCCCATTGTTTTATTTAACGTGTTTGTGATACCAGCTCACAGCAGCTCTCATGGTGTAATATCACATTTGTAGCCTATAATAGAATACAACAGAATAGGGGTGGGTGAAAATGCCTTAAAATAATATCATGATATGAATTTTTATGATAACAATATTCATTATGATTTGAAAAAATGCTGAAAAATGTTCAATAATTAATTTCAGGAACACAGAACCACACGTCCGTGGCTTTAAAATAGATTAATTTTACCATGGTGTTTTGTACATTTGCACCAATGTAGCTTGTCTCTATCTTTTAGACCTCACATCAGCTGCTCCGCTGTCTTCACATCATTTCTGGCTCTCCTCGTACTCAACCAATTGCTTCTGATTGACATGGTGAAATAACTTTGTTGCGCTGCTGTTATCTTCTTCTAATACTTCTCGTCATGGCTTGTTGTACATCTCACCTTTTTATTAGTACTTCTACACTCAGGTTGTTACTTGGAACTAACTCGTCCACAGCCGAGACTGCAACACTGTTGGTTTTGTTCTGACATAATCATGATGTGAACACCGCAACAAGTCACAATATTGTTAATATCTCATTAACACTTTTACTGGTATTATCATAAACCATGTGGTATTGCACACCCTTAGCTTACAATAAAACAGCACAGAACAGAACAGAAGAGAATGCAAAAGAAATAGATACACAAGTGTGAGATCGTCTTTCCTTCCTCTGGCTTGTGGTTGGCTGTTTGTGTGGCGAGACCAAAGGCAGCACCCATATCATTAGTTGTGCAGACGTACGAACACATCCCATTTATAAACAGTCAACAACACTGAGGCAAAACACTTCAGCCTTGAACGTGACCCAAAAACCAAAAGGCACACATCAGCAAGGCTACCATCAGATGACTAGCTTCACTGTGTATGTGTGTGTGTTTGTGAGCACATCACATAACCACTTTGTGAAGGGTAAATGACGGGTTTTGATACTGCCAAGGGAAATTCCCCGGTCAGATTATATACAGATCAATTTTCATGTGGGTTTAGGGGTAGTCAGACGTTGCTATGCATTTATCATTGCTTGTGCTTAAGTACACATACACAAGTATGCGCATAACCACAAATACAACACCCTGAATATGAACACCGAGACACACACACAACAAATTGAATGGATTACTTTCACCATGACAGTCACTGCAAGAGTTTTTGTTGTGTCACTGAAAACTGTTATCTGTTTGACCTCTATTTCTAAAGAAAATCAATAAGCTAAGTAAACATGATTATAACAAACACACCCTTTAATTGCTATGGCTTATTGAGATCCATAGATGCTTGCATGTGGTACACAGAAGATACTATATAACATTTGCTAACTGCAAGTAAAGATTAATGCTTTAAGTTAGCAGTCACCTGCTTTACATTTTGCATTAGCATTTTCCACATTTAGCAGGCGCTGTTATGCAGAGTGATTTACAATGAGTGTAACATATTATAGAGGCCAGGCAGGAAAAGGTTCTTCCTATAAAGACCAAAGCAAGGTCAGGCGCAGTGAGAATGGATGGTAGGGGAGAAGAATGTGAAGTGATTCTTCAAGAGCTGCATTTTCTATTCACGACGGAAGACAGGGAGTGACTGTCAGTCTGACTGGACCAGAAGAGATGATCCCCCACTGGAGAGCAGAAGCTGAGAGGAGGTGGAGCAATGACACAATTGCTACAAGTAAAGGGGACACAAGTGTACACAGGCTGCACAGTGGAGCCTTGATGCATTACACTGGTGCAACTCAGAAAGCTTGTGTGCCTTCACAAGTGCTTTGAGTGTGACACTACAGGGCCAGCAGCAGCCACTGCAGGGAGGGAAGGTTGATAAAATGGTGGGTTCAATCATGGCTTAATCATGGGGCAACCATGGGGTGGAATTTACAATATGAACTTCAGCTGGAAATGCTGCCTTCATTTTAGGCTTTCAAGCATCACATTCACACTATCTCTCTCATGTCTCTCAGGTCCTGTTTTGTTGTGCTATATGTGACTGTTGTAAATGAAAGATGTGTCTTCTTATGTAACTATGTGATACCTATCTTATGCTGCCATTTTGGCCAGGTCTGTTAAGTAAAAGAAAAAAATGTATCTCAAGAGAGTTTCTGGGTAAAGGTTGAATAAAAAATAAATAAAATGGATGTATTACTGTAAGAGAGCTAGATACATTGTGGCAAGTTTGGCGCAGTGGCCAACTGCTGTACTAAAAAAAATCCCTTGGGGCCCAAAAAGCATTTTTCAAAGAGACCATTATATAAAATGCATCTGTGAAACAGTTGAAAGGAAACCTCAAGAAGCAGACAAGGTCGATTATTCATCTGTATATGGAATTTTTGACCATAAAGATTTAATATCTGGGGACCACGGGCTACAAGACGTGGGCTGCACAATGAGGATGCAAAACAGGAAGGGGTTCACCCTGAGAGAGCAACTTTTTGGGGAATTAATGGTTGCAATTTTGGAAAATAGTATGCAGTTCTCAGAATGCATCCATGGATGCAACATTTGGGATGAGTGTAAGGCACAAAGAAAGTTCAAAAGAGTTCCATTTACCCCCCTCCAAAAAAAGAGGCTATACTCAATTTTTTCCCCCCAAAAGGTGCTAAGTTAACAAATGCATGTTCTTTGCTCCACTAAGCACCCCAAAAGGTAGACTTTATCTAAACATATTACCACTACAATAAAAAAAACAGTAGCTCAGCCAATGCACAGCAGTTTTATAATACATAATGCCTTAGCTTACGTGAGCTACATTTAAAGAGAAATGCAACTAGACTGAATGATTGCTATGTTCTATGAAAGTCTGAATAGCCATTAAACCAAAGATCAAATGAATAATGACATCCTGCATCACAGAACCCTGGTGCCTTCAGCCTATGACACCAGTATGTAATCGAATACATTATCTTCCATTTACCCATGAGGCCATTAATCCCAATTTAATGGTTTATCTGAATTCACTTTCAATAGCCTGTAATACATTCCACCTCTAAGGACAGAAGGGTAAGTAATGCTCTATGAAGGCTTGATTCTCACATGTGTTTCAAAAGCTCTACACACTGCCCTTGACATTGCTATAGCCTGCATTATGAATTTTATAATAGGCCACTGCCCAGCTTCCTACATCCAAAGGATATCTGAAGATATGAAAAATTGTTGTCATCTAGAAACCTCAAATGAATAATTCATTTATTTTTTCAAACTGCAATGGACAGCAGACATTGTCTCCCAGGAAATGTGTCTTGAGCCTGGAAACAAGTTAGACCAGTGAGATTGAATTCTGTAATGACGCTAACGGCCAGATCTAATAAGCTCTTCTAATACCTTTTCTAAAAGGGTATTTGACGCTAGGGGTGTTTGCCGTTAGCCCGTCATTAACCTGGAGGTCACAGAATCAAGACAGTAAGGACAAAGCAGGAAGGTTCTGCACATGGACTGCAGGATGTAATTTAACACGGTCAAAGTGATGAGAGATGGAATTCTTTTCATCTTCACTGCATTTATTTTACAGATATAGTTACTGTAGTTAGTTTACTGATTACAATTTGACATTTAAATATCATCAGTTTATAACATTTAATGTATTTTTTAAGATGTAACTACCCAGAGGTATATAAAGTACTTAAATTAGCTCCACCTTGACTAACAACTACATTAAAATACTTCTAAAAGCCATTATTGATCATCAGAGCATTTTTCTGAATGCTTTTACTTGCACTAGATTTTTGGGGGGATTGCTAATTTTACTTAAATCAAAGTTTTGGCCACTTCTTACACCACTGATAGACTTTTAGGTGTTTTTGACACACCACGGACATATTCTCAGAACAACTTTTAGGAATGGGTATTGTCTTAGATGTGTTAATCTTCAAAGACGGATTACATTTCAAAGTGAAATATTGAGTCAGATCCTCTCCTTTTTAGTTCCAAATGAGTGATACACCCACCTGTAATTAGCTTTGATATCATAACTGTTAGGGAGAGCTGCAAAAACACACGGTTGCATGTTTGAGTGTGTACACAGTGATCTGACTGGATTAGCTCATGCATGTGCGCCGACATATGCCTGAAACAATCTTTATATCTGTCTGAAAATGTGTACGCCTTGTGTTCATGCATCTTACATACTGTGTGTGTGTGTGTGTCCATTCTCAGTTGTGTGTGTGTGTAACAGTGAGTAAGTGTATGTCTCCCTGGGAGTGTTATGTATCTAATTGCTGTATGCTTTAATAATTTACATTCCCTACTCTCTGATGCCCATCATTAAGAAATGAGGGAATTACCCCCAGCTGTATGAGTGTGTGCACGCGGATGAGTGCGTGTGTGTGTGCACGTATGATTGCGCCTGTGGTTGTGTGTGCTTTGGTGTACTCATACGTCCTTGAGAAAGTGTGTTTGAGCGTGTGTGTATTGTTGGGAGAGTTTGTATTTGTGCACTTTTATTGTATGTGTGTATGTCTGAGCATGTCACTGCATGCCTCTGTGTGTGCTCATGAATGTGTTTGCGCGCATGCATGGCCCTTGTGTGCGTGTGTGTGTGTGAGTGTGAGTGTGTGTGTGTGTTTTCTGAACCTCTTCCGACCATTACGGTAAGTGTACATTATTCACTGTGGCCTGCCAAGATCATTATCAACGGAGAGCAAAGATGGACAGAAGGAAATGAAAGGAGGAGCAACGGAAGCATGTTTTATCCTGTTAGATAAATGGCACAACATTTCACCTTTTGTCACCAACTCCAGCTTAATTATACTGTATTTGATCTAATTTCTTGGTACCCAACCCACTGACCTCAATTGCTCCTATCATTCCCCTTAAATCTACTCTCAAGATGCTTCATAGTGACCCAAAACATAGTGACATTGCTTGTACTGTATATGCTTGAAATCACGTACCCTTGAAAAAAGTATTACCAAGGACTCTGTTGTGTATGGCATCACTTAATACACATTTCCCTGATAGTGGGACATATTTGGCATTTTTGTAACATGTGTGAAATTGACTAGTAAATTAAATGTCTGCATATTTAATTACTGCACTTAATAATGTAGTACCTGGACCTCATTGGGGTGGAAGAGGCTTATTCATGTGTACTGTACATAAAATGTATTAACTACTAGCAAGCCAACTACCTTACTGCTTGCATCTGTGTAAGCATACTCTATTCTATTGTATTCTACTGTCATCTATTCTGGTCGTTGAATGAAAACAAACATGCAATTTGCTTCTCCTTTATTAGTACAGTAACAAGCCATCAGGGAGATGGATAATACTTTATTTTATGGGTCCATAATTGCGGAATAATTTTCTAATAATTTCCAAGACATTTCCTGTTTCCAATAATAAATAAATGATGAATAAGTATTGACTTGGGTTTTAAATGGGTGTTTTCTTTCATGAGCATTCCTAGTTTCCCCATATTTAGCACAAATATTCAGAGTTCTTTCCGGTAAACTTCACAGGAAAATATTTGGTAATTACAGACCTGTAAAATAAAGCGTTACAGTAGCAAAAAATGTAGCAAGTCGGTCCACATGCAACCATTACCCACCAGTTATGTTAGCATCTTTTATTTAACTAAGAGAACAAAGTGATGGTTAGTAAATCAAGTTCGCGATCTGACATATAAACACAAAAATAATCACCTGCGTCAGGGCTAAAATAATATCTCCTGTCAACAAGAGTGTGGTTATTGCATGTGGATGATCCCGCTCAACTGTATTTACTAGTTTCCCAGTCAGATGCTCACAGCCCCCGCTGTCCAAAACCTATGAACCTACAATATCTCTGCCAGAGGGTGTGTTTCTTTTTTTCTTCCATTGCTTGGTATTTCAAATAAGCAATAGCCTTGAATCATGCTGTAGTAATGAGTTGCATGCCCAGTACAACAGTGCAATGTTAATAATAATTCTGTCTTCATTTCCCAAAAGCATTTTCACACTGTCAACTATCTCTCTTTTCATTGTAAGTCAGTATTATAAAATACCACTGGGGAACTCTGCCTAAAGCAAAAGTGAATTAGGTTAATTATTTCTTAATAAGCTTTACAAAAGATAATGCAACAGGACTGCAGAGGCAAGACAGTGTTTTTCAATTTGAGGCTTCAACTAAAAAATGCATAGATTGTGATTATGAGACAGACAGGAGGGACAGGAGGAAGGAAGGACAGACAATATAAAGATGCTGTATGTAAGATGAGATGAAGAGAAAACCCATAGAGGGACATACATGAAGAGCCTGAGGCCAGCAAACCCAATTTGTATTACAAATCTAATCTTAAATGCTGAATGTCCACCTTGTAATTTGCAAATGACCACATTGAATTTGTGTGATTGCGCAGAGTAAATATCTGCTGCCATTATGACATTGGTTCTCATAGAAACAACTCAGGTGTGGAAACGCTGAGTAAGGGCACGTTTTCTATTCAGCGACACCCTATTAGCATTGGACGCTGATGGAAGCGTGTATCATACAAAACATGTCAACAACAGAACAGACTAGTTATTTGTCTAGGCTGTGTTATTCTCTTGTTGGCCGCATTTTCATAAATGGTGAATGTAAATGTCTGATCTGAAACAAGTTGTAGTTCTTTGCTGCTCCGATGTTAGAAAAAAGTAACTGGCTCAAATCGTAAAAAAAAAATATCAGAGATACAGAGAAAAATTGGACACTCAGAGAATGAGAGACAGGGTTGAGCAAGACAGAGAGAGACAGGCCTGGAGAAAAGAAGAAAATGGGACTAAACAGATAGGGAGAACAGAAAGCAGAGGGAGGGTGAAAGAGAAATGAGAAAGCAGACTGAGCATGGAGATGCAGGCAGACTCAGTAGACTGTAGTACTGCTTTGATGATTTCATCTTTCTCTCCGATTAGCACACAATAACTTTCCCCTCCAGAGATGCTGAAAGAAATCTGAAATTATTTCTTTTCTCTTCTGAGTTTTCTGATACAGTTAATCTTGCTTTATCACGCACCTACAGACAAATGCGTGCATGTGTGCGTGCGCATACAGTGCACACACACACCTGCTAGCAGAGCCTGGCAGAGACAAAGTGTTGTGTACCTCTAAACATATACATGCATTATTTATCATTCTCTGTCTGTTAACAAGGTATTGAAGGAATGGTTCGTGCTGGGGAACTTGCAGGTGAGCTGCTTCATGAATTAGTCTCTGCTGCGTGTTGTTCAATCTAACAACGTTTATGACTTTGAAAAGATTCTGACTTTTTACAAAGAAATGAAGGTTAAGTAAGAAATGTCACCCACCTCTGACAGGCTCCACAAATGTGTTATTCACTCAGAACAGAGAACGGATTCACATTAGCTACGTTATGGCAGATCATTTCATGGTGAATGGATGCAAAGTAAAATAACTCCAGCTCAATATAGTATTTATAGCACCTCTCCCAAGGCTGCGCAGTCCTCTAAAGGTGTTATTTGGATTATAGAAAATTGTTTAGAGCTTTTTAATTACCATTACAGTGAAAGACAATCATGCTCATTCAATCATGGTGCTAAATACAAGAAATATTTGGGCATATAGTGCAAAATCTAAAGAGAATCAGACGAAATGCCATCACATTTTGCAAGAATACAATGTGCCAAATTTGGGGAAGACTGGATTAAATTTAGAGTTTTGGTTATGTTTAACTATGTGTCTATTTGAATCAGTGTACAGAATTTGTATTAGTATTTGTAATGTATTTTGATCTTAACAGGAAATTCACTAAGAGCTTATATAACCCACAATGAATGAAACCAATTCAAGGCTGGCAGAATGCTTTTCACATTCAAATCAAAGACAGAAAAAAACAACTGAATGTTTGCATTTCCTGAAGGACCAAAGCTACAAAGATTTCACCTCACAGCTATGCGGTATTTGATCAGATTCAGCATGATCTGCCCTCCCAAACACTTGAAAGCTAACAAGGCAAATTTAGGCAGATGAGATGAACAGGTACGCTACATAATGTGGGGGGAAAAAAACACAGAGAGTATGAATGACATTGGCTGCTGACGCCTGGATAAAAAAAACTAAATAAAACAGCGTCTGAAGTTGAGAAAGAGAAAGAAACAGAATGAGAAGGAGCAGAGTGAAGGGAATGATGGAAGGAGGAAGGAAGAGGCAGTTTGCACACACACACACACACACACACACACACACACGTCCTTAGATGTACAAATCAAAATGTGCCAAAAACAGCCAGGTTCACACTTTCCCAAACTGTAAAATAGATAATTAGACTTGTTATGAGCGTGTATTACGTGTGTCTATGTGGTTGTCTGTATGTGTGTGTGTGTGTGTGTGTGTGTGTTGACTGTGTGAAGCAAAGCCTGCACAAATAACTAGCAAGCTTTCATTGCAGCACACACATGCACTACGCACACACACAGCACCAATACAGCCCACATTCTTGTCCGGCCAAGACCAACATCTCTGTGTTTTTCCACAATAAGGGCGGCTCATTCGACACGGGAGCTATGTTTGTGTGAGACTCCTTTCATCCGCCCACCGCAACATGTGTGTGTCTGTATGTGTGCGTGAGCGTGTGTGTCTGAACATCCAGAAGGCAGTGTTTGTTTATCCTAAACACAAGCAGAGTTTCTACTTCCCATATCCCTATCCTGCCTTTTTTTTATCCTAGCCCTATCTGTTTTTCATGAAACATTTCTGCTAGGTATATTCCTATAGATGTAATAATAGTGAGCTTCAAAAAGTAATTGTTTCATTCAAATTTTAGTGCCAGTCCCAGCACTTCTTCAGACCTCTTGGTCTTGTAAAGATGCAGCTGTCAAGTTAACAACGCTCCTCCCTTCTACTGTATCTTTTTCCATCCATCCATCCCTGTCCCTGCTTTTCTTTCTTTCGTTTCCCATGCCGTTGGGTTCTGTGAGTATATCCGTCCTTTGGGACCATCCCATTTAGCCACAGTCCAGGCTCACAGCTGCCTGGTCCCCAGAGAGTGGACCAACAAGCTGGTGTAATTGAGACATCTCCAAGAGGACAGCAGTGCTGCAGCTACATCTTAGTACTTGGGTTCTTCCAAAACACAATAATCCTTTATTTGTCAGAGACAAATACAGTACATACGGCCACTACTGCTGTTCTAAAAAGTACTGCTACTACTCAAGCTAGTGCCACTACCATTAACATTAACATTCTGCTGCTTCTACTAGTACTTCTTTTGTCACTACAACTACTAGCAATTGAGCAAGTGTGACGGTCGATTATATTCGTAGTTCTGCTCTAACTGCTGCTTTTCCTACAACTCCTCCTGACAACTATTGTTGCTTAAAATATGACTATGAAACTACCAACTACCAGTACCACTAATACTACTTCTACAGCTACTACTACAATTACAATAACTTCTGTTTTTACTTTCCATTTCTACTGGGTTAACAACTGCTACTAGACTTAATTCATATGCTAAGTATTCATATATGTACTGTACATGAAGCAAGTACATTATGCGTTGGGCGCATACACTCACTTTATTAGGTACGCCTAGCTAAAACTAATGCAGTCTGATAAAAAATGAAGGCTACAATGTTCAGTTTTTGTTGAAACCATGCTAGAGAGGTGTAGGGTAATTTTGGAGGATGTAGTGTGTGGTGCTATTGAATTGTATTGTGTTATACTGACAGGTGTTTCCATTAAATTGTCCACCCCTTTTATATCAATGAGCCTAGGCTACATGACAGAAATACTGTTCACCCTGCTGCCGTCTGGCAAGCGATGCAGAAGTATCCGCTGCCGTACCACCAGACTCCAGAGCAGCTTCTTTCCTCGGGCTGTTAAGACTCCTGAATTCATCCTCCGCACTCCACCAAAATGAATTGGTTTTTTATTCTGTTTTGTTTTTTGAGTGTGCTGCATAAAGGGACTACAACGTGAATTTTGTTATACAACCTTGTGTTGTATCACGATAAATAAATGAACCTTGTACCCTTGTATCTTGCTGACTGTATTTAGCTGATAAAGACTGAAAGAGACGCTGGGTTCAGTCTAGCCCACGACCACTTGAATCAACACACTTTTTATTAGCTGCATAATATTAGCTGTTTCTTGGACTCATAAATGCCACTGAAGATATCTTTCTTTCTTCCTGTATAGGGCAGGTGCAGCAGAATACATTCCTGAAGCACATCTCAAAGGGTTTGCAAACTGCCTGTATATTATCATCAGTTTAACAAGTCAGTGAGTGAGTGAGAAACAATCTCCCTCGGAAGTGCAGATTAGTTTGCTGCATCAAATAGAAATGGCCCGAATAGTCTAAATGGAGAAGTCACTTTTATCCTGAAGCGTGAAATTATGTTAGGGCCTAGTCCATTACACACACATACAAGGATATACGCGGTAAAATATAGTGAGCATGCACACACTTACGGAGATGCATGAATACATACATATATGCACATTGGAATCTACATATACACTACTACATGCATACATTTTGTTCTCTGCTCTCTTACACACGTCGACACATTCATTTCCTTCCTCATGTCCTCTCATTTGTTTTCTCTTACTTTCTTTTCATCCGCAGGCACAAAAACTTTGTCGCAGACAAACCTCCACACACACACCACAGGTTTGTCACACTGAGCAGGCTTGCAGGTGAGAGTCAAGGGATGTTTACTAATTTGCTTACTAGTCTATTATAAAGAATGTGGAGGAGCCATTTTCTATAGATTGTGTATATCTTTATGAGATAGAAACATCTCTGTATGAGTCAAATGCAATATTTTATGTAAAACTTGCAGAGGGCTGCGGTGGAATTTAAACTTTTATAATGATGATACGTGACAATCTATTTTTGATGAGTTGCCCTGGTCATGAGATGTCACACAGAATATCTAAATAGTTTTAGAAGACAAGGTTATTAAAAGTCATACTTCTACCATGTCAGACATAAACCTGGTTTTGACTTTATTTTCTATAATACTAGTTTAATTACTAGTTTAATGAACTTCCCTGCAAGATTAACACTAAAAACACATAATGGACATTTTTATCAACATTACCAATAACTATGAATTATGGGATCTTTTAGTGATTTTATCCTGGGTGATCTTTCAGTTTTATGCTTACTAGCTTCTTAGTGTTTCACGCTATTTCCCCACTTATTTACTATGTATACATAAAGCTTTACTAAAGACAGCATCTTTTTGTATCTTCTATGTTTTTGGCAGTAATGTATATACTGTTTTACCGCATAAAAAATCCACATCTAAACCAACACATTTTTTAGGCAGTGGTACATCTCAACAGTTGGTTTTTCCATGTCTACTGAACTATTTGGACTGTCATAGAGAACAAGCAAGACCAATACATCCCTGCTGTTATGCATTTGATAACATTTTGCTCAGACGCCATTACTATGATGATGAGTCAAAAAGTGAAGCTCTCTGGGATCAGTTGATATGTATGCATCCATGTGACAACATGTGCGACTGTTCTTAAAAGACAGAAAGATGAGGAAAATATTTGTGACACTCAACAATTTCTATGTCTGTGCTTTGACCGGATGCTTTCGTAGAGTTTTGGTTTTGAGGTCGGGGACGCATTAAACTGAATGGATGTGGCAGGGCTGGCTGAAAGGGTCAGCAGGAGTGGACTGTTTTACCTCTCTAAACATTTGACATTTGAATCTCTGTTGCAGCCACACACACACAAACACACAGACATGGCCGGTGAGCCTGTTTTCATGGATATCTGACCATTCCTCAGTTGCTTGACGTCAATGGAGCAAACTGCTCAACCTCACTGCTGGACACTGATCCAGGGGGAATACTTTCTGGTCAAAGTCTCTCTTTTCCTCTCTCTCTCTCTCTCTCTCTCTCTCTTTCTGTCTGTCTCTCTCTCTCTCTCACACACACACACACACACAGGATCGTAAAAGGGCCGAGACAGCCCAGAAATTTCTATTTCACTGGACACTAATCAAGAGGGAACAGGCCTTTACCTTCTTGGCACACATACAAAACACACAGTGACAGCCACTGACGCACACAGACACACACTCACACTCACACACACATTTACACACACAAAAATGCAGCTGCAAATTTTGGCATAAACAAAGAAGTGTACGCACACCCACAAAGACGGTGTGACAAATTAATGTGAGGTGCACAAAAAGGCACCCACAAGCAGCAACACCTACATACACAACCAACATATATATACAAAACACACACACACACACACATATTACCAGACACACACAAAGCACAGACGTTTGTGCTTTGCTGCATGTCAACTGTTGGAAAGCGGAGCGAACAGAGGAGACAAGATAATAATACAGTCAGTCGGTTTATTCCACTACCTCTGGATGGGTAATTAGAGTGAGAAAGAGAGCGAGACACAGGAAAAGAGAAGCAGAGAGAGAGAGAAAACACAATGAAACCTGGCTCACTTCGATTTAAAATGAGCCTTTTTTTAACATCAGAAAGTTGAGAAATATGATACTTTTTGAATCATAGATAACAAACATAATTTACTGACCCCAGGGTCATTTTAAACCTGTTACTCCAATGATTAGTAATCTATGAGGTGCGCGGAAATGACAGGAAGAGAGGGACCGAGGGGAGCCACATTAGAACAGAAGAAGAGGAAGAAGAAGAAGAAGGCTGTACATTTTAAAGATTGACATAGAAAGTACGAGAAGGTGTGGGATTAGAAAGAGAAAGTGAAGAACAAGAAGGTTTAGGACAGCAACAACACACTCGTCTTACATTGCCAATTACCAGATATACTTCCATGGTTTTGTTTCAAGCAGAGCATTTGAGTGGAACGGAGCTGGAGCATTGCAAATTTAATTGGAGCGAGGAGCAGCATATTAGCCGTGTAGAAGTGATGCTCCAGCTGCTCAAGTTCAGCCGCTAAAGTTTGCTCCAATTGGCTTTAATGCCACCGAAAAGCAAACCACGGGCCTCGCGTTTTTGACACGCATGCGGGCTCTTCCCAGAATGCTCCAGAGGTTGTCCGTGTCTCAACTTCAGTCTTGATACACAGACACAAAAAGCTACGCCTCGAGGGATAGATATGCTAACTTTAAATACATTCTCAAGAGCAAGCGAGCAAGCAAATGTGTCTCCAACTTGCTGTTGTCCATTTTTTACTTTCAACAGCCATACCCATTTCAGTATTTCAGTCGTATGGTAGCAAACTCTGCACAGAAAAAGACTTCATGTGAGCTGTTTGTGTTACCAGCAACGCTCGACTATGTGCTTCAAAGTCACATCCTCTCTGATCACAAACATACGCTGCATGCCATTTCTTAATATTGTAGCTGGCTTAACTACCACATTTTAACATCTGATAATACATTTTATGAGCTCATGTTGATTATCACGTTGTTGTGTTCCTTCATTCTATTCTCTAGTGAGACGTTCCTTGATTTTTTACCATTTGTATTTAACCCAGATGCCAATGAACTGTGTTGCTGTGTCTATATTTTTCCAGCTGAGAGGCCAGCACCTATTTTACTTTTTCTCATCACTGCATGCACAATTTCATTTTTTGCTAAATCCTCACAAAGATCCTGAATCCTGCTCTCTACCTGCACCATTTCCTGTGTTAGGCTCCTGTTCCTTAAACTAAGCTCCTCTGTCTCTAGCTGTGCTTTATCTAACTTAGTCTCCCTCCACTTCAGCGTCTTCCCGGGGAGACTTTCACTACACCTAGCCAATGTGATCTACAGGCCCGTTATTAACTTGCATGCAGTTTTGCATTCGCAGCTTTCTCTTTTTCCTCCAACCTCTCTGCGTTTTTACACAGAAGCTTGAACTCCCTCTCTAGCCTGTTTCAATCTGCTATGTCACTAATCAGATCCACAAAAATGTCACTCACATCTGTCAGGCAGTTAACTACTAGTCTTTGCTTTCCATTTGAGGTCATGTTTACCTCAACAGGCCAGAATGCAATGCAGCCATGAGATAACACAGACTGATTAGTATTCAACAGTTTGTGCTCATTTGCACTGTAGACGGAGATTACAGCCACACAATACATACTAACATACATGATATCCAGTGAGGACAGCAGGAGCACACTAGAGGGTAACGTTGCAGTATGAGATTTTCAGTAGAGGCTTATATACACCAAACTACAGAGAAAAGACGACAAGAAGAGGAGAAAGTAATGGCTGATATGGGATGGACTAGGGGGCGGTATAAGAGGATTAGTGGAGAAGAGAAAGAAGGAAACAGAATGAGATAGAAACCAAGAGACCGAGCCAGAATTTTAAGATATGAGGAGGGAAAAAGTAGTAGCAGTCAGGGGAAAAGAAATGATACATGGGTCAGACTGATGGGCGAGAGTGATGGATGAACATAGCTCCACGGCTTTTCATCCATATATGAAATGAAAAATGATGTAAAAAGGGGGAAAGAAAGACCAGAATACTGGACTCAAGTCTTGAGAAATTCTTCTTTGGATCTACCTTAATGTGTATGTGTGTACAGGTGCTCCTTTACATTAAATCCACAGAAAATGTGAGCTCTAATCTGACATATAAATGCATAATGTTTAAAATTCTGGATTGAAAAAACAGCTAATGCTATTAAAAGCAAAATTTCGGAGTACTTTCCTTAAAGGTGCAAACGATTTTCGCCACACCGTCTCTCTTTGAAACAGCAGCATTGAGAAAGAAGGAAAGGGAAAACAATCTGTCTTGCCAGATTACTCCTGATACCCAACGGATACAAAGAGGCCAAAGCACACAGTGACTCTTTTTTTTTTTTAATATGTTTGAGTTTCCCTCATGGCTTCCCATTGACTTCTTAAACCGGGCCCATTTTCCCATTTGTTATGGTTGTCTGCTACAATAAAGTGATGGGAGTTGCTGTTGTCCTGCAAATAGAGCAAAAAATGGAGAGGGGAGAAATTGGCGATATGGAGCGGAACAAAAGAGGAGAAACGGTTGAGGGGGGAGAAAGAGAGAGAAGGGAGAGAAACGCAGTGACGATGACGCTAAGAATGAATATTCAGATGTTTAGTACAACACCTAAGATACAGAAGACAGTGATGACACATTCACTGAGATAAGAATCATTTAGCATTTCATTTCCTGTTCCAAGCTGTTACTGAACAAAAAACTGGACGACCAAGACGTACTGTGGCTGGATTTACACTTAGCATTAAAATTCTCATGAAGTCTTCCAGACATACAGTTCAGTTTATGCTTTATTGATTCCTGCAGGACGGCCTATTTTCTCTTGAGAAGTCAGAGGTCAGCGACAGTACAATTCCTCTAAAGCGGCAGACAGTCCCGGTCTTGCTCAAAGGCACTTGGTGGCGCTGCAGACTTGGGCAAAATCCTCAAAACTCATGAATTTCAGACACTTTTGTGAAATTAGAATAAAATCTGAAACTCTAACTCTGATGCAATCTTTTTATGTTTCATTCTGCATATCAAGGCTTTGGCAGATCTCGCCTTCCTCAGGATAAAAGACAAGATATGAGTTCAGTTTTCCTCAATTCTTTTTAAATTAGAAACATTATGTGGCAAAAAATTAGAGACATCATTTCTACCAGGTTGTCATCGAGATTTACTTTCATGAATCAGGCTGTTTCAGATTAAAACTATTACATGTTTGTATTTGTTTACCCTCCAGGTCTTACCCCATCCCAAACGTGCATTTGAATTTTTAAGACTTTAAAATATTCATTTCACAAAGTTTCAGCAGACTGAGCTGCTTCTCTTGCTGACAGAAACGAGACCCAAGAGACCAGCTGAGGTTGACAAACCGTTGAATTAAATTCTAAGGCCGTATAAATCCTACACACAGGTATTTTCTATTTATTATGATTGACCGAGTACTGGGACAAGCAGGGAGAGTAATTAAAATGGAAGCTGAGTCGTTCTAGCAGTGGCCTTACATAGGGGGCCAAATACTTCCTGGTTTAAACAGGAAGTCCCAGAGGAGATGGAGCTCTACGTGTTCACCCTCCTCCATAGCGATCTGTCTGCAAGGAGACAAGACAATTCCATTACCCAGCGATGTAGCTCGGGTCCCCTGAGTGTGTGTGTGTGCATGTGTGTGTGGGGATACACACAAAAATAAGCCGTCCAGGGACAGGAAATAGATACCAATTGGTGTGTGTGAGTGTGTGGGTGCGTGTGTGTGTGTGTGTGTGTGTGGAAATAAGTTGCCTGAGGGTAAGAGATGCACATCAATCTAACAAGAGAACTCACTCCTCCTTCAAGTCGCTGAAGGCGACCCATCAGTGTGTGTGTGTGTGTGTGTGTGTGGGTGTGGGTGTGTGTGTGTGTGTTTGTGCATGTGTTTGTGCGTGTGTTTGTGGTCTTTCATACACTACATTTGGGGGCAAACATTTGATTTAACCAACTGAGCAGGAATGGATTGTCTAAATGGGAACTTAATTAGTGCGCCCAATTCAATTTTACTTAAATTATATCCTTAGGTTAAGATAAGGGTGAAGGCTACACATATATTAGTTACAATTAAGGTTTAGGCAAGGCTCCAGAGAATGAACATATGTCACTGCAATGTCTGCAAATGTAAGCTATCCTAATGTGTGCCTTTGTGTTTGCATCTCTCAGTCGGCGCATAGCGCAGGGTGTCATTGGAAATTTTTGTGCCGATATAATACCTGATTTTGGTACCAATAACACCTCTTTTTTTTACCTTATTTGGCAGGAAGATGTTTTTTCATACCACAAAAGAAGCCAAAGATCTTGTTTAACGTTGTCTAAACACAATCAGCCTAAATAAATTAGTCTAAACCTGGGAAATTTGATTTAAATCAGTAACTATCTGCTCAAACACTAAGTTACCCAGGTTAAAATCTAACCAGACATTGGATGTTAGCTTTTGGTACATTTTTTGGTGCTTTTCAAGACTGTATTATTTTCAATAATAGTGCTAAAATCAAATTCTTCCAATAAAGAGGACTTTCTCGTTGATTTGAAACATGTCCGAGTACACCCAGAGGTACTGAAGGGACTGGTACCACAAAACAGTATCTCAAAATCTCTCACTCAAATTCAGACACATTCAGCCTTCCTTATCTGTTAGATTGAGAGAGAAAGACTGAGACTGAAAGACTAAAGAAGTTTCTAGGAGAGAGAAAGAGTAATGGTTTGTAAGGGTTTTCAGTATGCACACAAACACACACACACACGCCTTAAGCCAAATGGACGTGGCCTCAGAACCCAACCCACACCCACAACACTGGCGGTTATCATTTGGAGCGTTAAGAAAAAAAGTCTACACCGCAAGAGAGTTTACATAATGGCACTGCTATGATCTGAGAGGAGCTCAGACTGGCTCTGTTTACAACAATGAGTCGATGCCAAACCTAGAACCTCCTTTCTTATGTGATGATTTATGGTTTAAATTCATTACTAAACAGACGCCACTCTTGCTCACAATATAAATGTTTTTCTTCATTATAGATGTTTAAAATCTTGTCATCACGGTAGGGGGAGTGCTCTGCTTCGAGTGCCCCGACTGTCCCATGAATTATCTGTCAAGAATTTGGGGGTGGGAAAAAAAAAAAGACTTCTTCTTGCCTTGTGTCAGCTGGCAAGCTGACAGGCTGAGTGACTGGCTAATGGGCTCGAAAGATGGGGAGTGATCAGTGACAGAGCTTTTAGATATGCATGGCCTGATGTTTGGAGGGCCATCGCGAATTCACAGCTCCGCACCAAATCATTGCATTTAGGAAGTGATGGTTACCATGGACGACACCCCTCATGTACTAGCAACCCTTTTCTATTTCACGTAGGCCTTCATTTCAGCCAATGATCACTGTCATTTAAGATTCAAAAATGATGCTACCTTCATGGGTAAAAAGGGTATCATCATCATTCATACCTTATGCATAGCCACTGCACTTACTCAAAAAACGTCAGCGGTTTTTCAACCACCTGTTAATTTATTTATTTATTTATTGCATATAAACATGTATTTTCACAAAATCATTCACAGAACCTCAAATCACAAGTTTGGATCTTGCAAATGCTGTCTCACTCTCACCAAATGAATAAAACTAAAAAGCCAGTCTAACAGTTGTCTGTCTAGCATGCTAACTAGCAAGCTAACCATCAGGCCCCCTATGACAGCTGCCTGCACTAGTTGTTGTTTGCAGGAAATTCAAACAAAAAAAGTTCAAACTGTCGAGTTTAAACAGATCGTAAGCGTGTAAAGTCAGCACTAACAGCTACATTATACGTAGTTTGTTTCACACCAAACTGGGTACCATTTGAGTAATATAGAAGAGAAAACTGCCACTATATCTAGTGACAAAAAGTAAACTGTAAATTATGTCCCAACTCTGTGTTGTTACTAACTTGTACTTGTACAGTGTTGGTGCAATAGCTTCATGTCTGCTCACTGACTGGCTGGTTGTACTGGCAGACTATGCGTCTTGCAGGATGACTGTGTGACAGGTCACCGGGGTGACTGGATATATGACCCGGCGCAGTTGACGTTGTGTTAGCTGGGAGGCTGAATAACTGGGTGGGTGCAGCCCATGTTGTGATGCTATAAATTGTTTAGCTGACGGCCAATGAGGAGAGCGATAGATAGAAGAATGGACAAAGCCAGAAAAGGGCAGGACAGCAATAACTTCCCCGTTGCGACAGCAAAGGAAAAGGGTGTTATATTGCACCAAAGAGCTTTTGAGCTTTATGACCTCTTGCTTATTAAATTATAATGAACTTTTACTGTCCATACTATTTCATTTTTCTTTATCAGTCTGTCACTTTCTATCTCTCTACCAGAGTACACCACTTCTCTTTTTGAAGATAGTGTCTAAAGATGTCACCGAGTACTCCCGTGCTGGGGTGTGCTAGTGTGTGCCTGTGTTAATGTGTGTGTCCCTGAGTGTTTGCTTACAGATGAGATAGGCACCTTTCTTAAACACCACTGGGACATACCATCATGTCATGTGTGGATCAGCTTGTGCACGGACACAAGTACTTGCTTTTATGCATCCAGATACACACACAATATTATGGTAGTTTTTTTAAGTAAATGTATCTTTGTATATATCCAAAGTGACCGACAGCAATATACAGTGGTGAAATAATGAAAAGAGGAGAAGAAACACACACATCACAGCGTCACTAAACTTTCACATAAAAACGCCAAGTCAACACACACAACTGCGGTCTCCTTGTGCTGACATTACGTCGATACACTCCTCGAGAATGATCACAAAAAGCTCCATAAAATTAGTGTGAAGGTGGAGCAAGTACACACACACACACAGAGTTCGGGGTCATTGTATGACTTCCTCCGTTCTTAATGCAAACCAGTGTAAACACACAGCTAACAGATGCCGCCACAAACTACAAGCCAAAACACAGAGACAGAGAGACATGGAGGGGGAGAGGACGCACGGAGGATCTGGAGAGTGGTATTGAGAGTGAGACAGAAGGATGATAGAGACAGACAGGAAAGGAAAAGAAAATAAAGAAAAGATAAAAATGCTATGGAAGGATATACATATAGAAGCAACAAAGATGAGAGATAATGACAAAATTTGAGGAAAGGAGAGGCGAAGAGTGAAGAAGAAAATTTAAAAAGGCATAGACAGATGGCTCTGTGCCGTTCTCCTGATAACACTTCTATCTGTGTAAAACATAACAAGCCCCTGGTGTAAGTAATAAACACTGCATAAAATCAAACTATCATCATGGTGGTAATCAAAACAAGTGTAGCCTGTCATGATGTCATTATCACTGTATCTGCACATTACTTTAAAGTTTTGTAGGTGACTGTCAACATAATGAAAATGCAGATAAAAATAGACAGAAAGACCGAGAGAGGAGACAAAGAAAATAGCAGGAAGTAGTCGGATAGTGATAACAGAAAGAAAGAAAAAGCAGATTGAAAAAACAAAATTAGAGAAAGAGTGAGAGACAGAGAGACAAAGAGGACGAATATGAGATGGCGATCTGAGTTTCCGTAGTTTGAAAGGCAGAATTAAAGTCGATGTTGCCCAAGTGTGTGCCTTGAACATGTCATAAAATCACCAACTGTTATCAAGGTAATTATATTCACAACCAGGCTAGACCACGGAGGTATTGTTCTCACAAACTTGTAATTGACCCCTGATGAATAGTTACACAACGTAACTTTGTTTCTCTCTGTCTCTCTCACACACACACACAATGTTTGACAGACGCTGTTTGAGACCACCAAAGTGTCATTACGATGCCGAAAATTACCATCGGTGAAAAGAAACACATGCACACACATGCACAAGCTTGCACACAGATACGGGGCATACATCTCTCCACCTCACTCTCTTTCTCCCCCTCTCTCTCTCTCTCTCTCTCACATATACACACACATATATGCACACACTCATTTCTGGTCTGTTTATGCATTGCATCATTCACCCTGCTGACATAATCTACGATAACATAAAACTCTCATTAATTCAGTATTATTTCAGCATTCAGTAATTCATCATTGCCGATATGATTAACCAAACTGTCACACTCCCATACAGTCTCATTCATCAAACATTTGCATGGAAATGTTACGTTTACCATCAGCCTGGAATAAAATCTGTCACTATACTGCTTTGTTTTATTTTTTACATTGAAGTGGCTCAAATGGGATCGTTTATTTTGTATAGCCTATATGCTGCGTTCCAGACAGTAAAGCCATTTTCTTTGGTGACATTTTGGCTCAGCTCAGGCGAGGCACCTTTCTTTCAATGTACCTTTCTCTGGTTTAGACCTGAGGTGGACTCTATGATATAAAATATAAAACCATGTCAGAAAGAAGGAAACTGGTATTTGCTCATATTTTTCAAACCCATGGGAGTGATGAATTGAGGCTTTTCTTCTGCAGTGTATCAAACTGTGTCACTTTTGGCACCGTTTTGAAGTGGCCTGCCATGACTGATGCCAAAGCGATATCTAATTTCACCTGCTAGCCAGCTAGCAGCTGCAGCATGATTTCCTGTGGAGATTTAATTTAAAATGTTGCCTATTCCTTATACTACCAACATACTCAAATGGAGGGAGATGGGAGATGATCGCTTATATGCGAGGAAATGCTGCCCAGCAGAGATAATGCAGAAGTGCATCCTCGTTTTTTTTTCTGCTATAATAAGAAAACATTAATTCACTGTTGACTGGAAAATGTTTTTCTCAAACCTGTCATTTAAGAATAGACAGGCAGCCATCTATCATGGAGCATTTCTGCAGTGACAGATGTATTCAAACAGCTAAACTGAAGGAGGAGGTTCAGGCGCAGATTAGAAGAGGAAGTTGTCACAATAAATCGGAGGTATTAGTGGATATAATATCAATAAAATTCAAAACAGTCACTCTTACTAGTTTTGCCTGAGATAAAACTAATGGTGCTTTATTGTATATATATGATGGAATCCTTCAACACAACGATAACAATAAAACAAGATGTAATGTAAGTATTCAGTACTTTTGTTAATTTTGTTAAAAGTGTGCAGTTTAAATAGTTCATTCACACATGAATAAAGATTTTTAACTGAATAACACATTTAACGAAGGTGTTTTCATTCCAATCATCCTCAGGGGTACACGTCATTTACAAGTCTATCCTATCTATACACCGTTATCATGCACGGGCCCAGTGTATAAAACCTTCACCGTCAGAATAATGGATCTCGAAGGACGCCATTGCCAACTCACAGGCCACCGTGGCATGCCATTAAATTGACACTCATTTAGCTTTTGTATGATTATTAAAATGCACGGCTATAACTGTAAAATGACCAAATGTCATTTTAACAACTAATCATTAGAGCTTGTCAGCAGGCAGCGGGGTCCTACTGTGGGGACTGTTATCATCACAATTCCAGTTTTATATTCGCATTTAAAATTTAAATGAAACAGCCCTTCAAATATTATAACTTAATATTAAAATTGTCATTTAGCCGAAGGGTTTTACTGTGCAAGCAATAAAAATATGTTTAAAAAGAAGTCATTTATACACGGAGCTCCAAAGTGGTCAATATATAAAAAGAAAACAATAATATGGAATAAATTGTGAAAAATATATAAATTAAAAAATAATTAGTGAAATAACTTAATTACTAAAACTCAACTCATTATAAAACGCTATTTCATCCTTCTTGTTTTCATAATAGCAGAGTTTTATAGGACTTCATTGTTATTTCATGATGCCCTTTTTCAAAAGTCTGCTTTTATTCTAAGTAATGTATGCGTTCACGTGTGAACTAGCTTGCATAAAGTATGATACAACACGTTTGTTCGTTAATTAATTAATATTTCAACAATAATTCATCAATCGCTTCTGTTGTAATTTAATGCGCTTTTTTGCGAAGGTGAGGACAGCTGTATCACACACATATGGTCATAAATAGTAAAAGAGATTTTGGCAAAAAGATTCTGCTGAAGTCAAAACCTACAAAGTTACAGTTTCTTGTTATAAGCAACAAAGTAGAGCCAGCAGAAATTCCTGTAGCAAGTGAAAGCAGTACCTATATAATCACCCATGTCTGATTAAAGTAACTAATGGTACTGAGCGTGCATGCCATTGTCATCATAAATGTAAATTAATATACTGTAGTTTGTCACAGGCAATGCACACCCAGTTTAAATATTTAAGTCCCAACCGTCTTTGTAACCGCTCTCCTGGTGTACATTTCATAAGGAATGACTTGCGTACATTTTAAGTAACATCTCAACAGACTGTGTGTTGCAATGGCTTTTTAAATTATAGCAAAATTACGTCCAAGCTAAACCTACACATAGCTGTTCCAACAGCCAGCAGGACAGCCACAACGGACCATAATGTCCTCATGAGCATTACATTTCCATGGTTTTATATTTTTGTATATTGTTTTTGTCTTTGCTTTTGCACGTACATACAAGCTAAAATTCCTAAAACCTCTCATTATTAATTCATATATTTCTTTTGGAGTTGTAATTGCATCATTTTCCCTTCACTCTTTACTGCTGCAATGACCCAGTCTCCCCTTTGGGATGATTAAAGATTCATCATGTCTTATTAGAAATAACATTCGGCGGGCAATTGTCTGGCTACTTACTGCCGATGTGGAGGTAGATGGTGTCACGCCTCTCTCCGTGCGGGTTCTGAAAGCAGCTGTAGAGTCCGTTGTGGCCCAGGTCCACTTGGGTCAACATCAGTCTGGGACCCTCTAGATGGTGCTGGGCCTTCACATCTGTCCCGTTCACCTTCCATGACACCGATGCGTCATTGTCCAGGGAGCCACACTGCATGGTGACATCACTGCCCATCCGCTCATACTGGTTCCTAGCAACTGGAAACAGACAGAGGTGACAATTAAGTGCTAGTGATATCAGCAGCTCATAAAGAGTGACATGTCTGTGTGGTTAAAATCACTGCCCTCTGTGCATACTGGCTCCTAGCAACTGGAAAGAGACAAAATCAAAGCCTTTAGGATTATATCAGCATATACATACATTCGTGCTTATTCTGTCATATGCCAAGCAACAAGAAACAGACAGTTTTCAACTGATATAACAAACTGAAATTGGATAAATGGACAGATTGTTATTTGGCTCATAGTTGAATTCAAACTTTTTCAATCAATTTTGGGTTATTTATTACTGTCCACCTATGCACATTCCTTAACCACTGATTTGTAGTCGCAGGGAAGGACGAAGTGGGAAAAAATGGGACTATTTTTGTGCTGTGCATAAATAGTTCTGATCTAATTTCTTTCAAATATTACCAATCCTTTATAGTGACTGAAGAACTGGAGAAGAAAGTCATATTTTGTTCCATACAGGGAGCCAGATTTGTTTTTGGTTTTTTTGTAAAGGTAAAAAGAAACAAACTCTTTCCTGACTTGTGTAACCGCAATGCTTTTATCCTTCTTTTAACAACCTCACTACTGACACCAACACCGCCTTTGTCCATAGGTTCAGAAAAGTTGTAGGGGCCGTGACCCCGGGGGCCACGGGGTGTATGTGAGCCTAATGGGAGTTTTAGCCAGGACACTGGGGTTCGTAGCCCTGCTCTGTTCATAAGTCCCACGGGCCCTGTCATGACCACGCGGAGTGAAGACCTCACATTAACACTTAAACACTGAGGATCAACAGCACAACAAGAAACAACAATAAAATATTGATCCCGGTCTTAGGAAAAGCCCTCGCCTATGAAGAAAAGAGAAAAAAAAAAAGAAGTGCCCCCATTGGCCTGGGATCAAATGCTGTCAAGATCCTTGTCTTGCTCTGATGTCTCTCTCCCTGTCTTTCCCTTTGTCTGTCTGTCCCCTCCCTCCTTTCTGTCTCACTACAATGCCTCTCATTTTGCTGTTTTTCACTTGAGCTAGCTTCCCTCTCTCGATCTCCTCAGACATGCCTCCTAACATAGCTGATACAGATGTCAGCCTAGTGTTTCATGTATATTATATGAATATATCTCATATATTCAGAGCCATCTATATTCAGTAGGACAAGATCCCTGTCCCCATTAACATTAACCTGACACTGTTTGTTCTCTCCCTGTTTGCCGTCCATTCCCCCTCAACTTCCCCAGCCCTTGCTCTCTGCTCTGCTTCTCTCATTCATGCCTCATCTCTGTTTCTGTTAGCACTTGTCTTTTTTCCTGTCCATCTCAGCTATCTCCATGCTTGTCCTCCCCATTTCCCTGAGTCCAAATAATGTGCACGCGTATGAATGTCGGTGGCAAGAAATGCCCATTTCCTTTGATCTCCTCCTCCGTCAAGTCACTTTGAACGGATGTGTGACTTTATTTACATAAAAAGTTATTTGCATCTCAGCAAAAATCACACAGTTTTGACTTTGATGTTGCCTTTGATGATGATGCTGGTGCCCTTGTGCTTTATGTGACAAGTAAGTGTAGATGGAAGAGAAGAGGAGAGAAGATTTTATTCAGAACTTTAATAACTTTTAAAAAGGTCCCTGCCTAAAATTCCTTTGTCCGCCTTTAGGTGGCATTAAGCTGTTGTCAAAGTAGGAGAGTGAAATCATAATCCTCATGCAACTGATGTCATCAGAAAGGAGTATTTATAAGCAGGTTTTCAAAAGATATATAAAATGTTTGACGAGGAGCGTGCCCCTTAGAATATTTTGCTGAAGTAACCTTTTTGCAGCTTTTTTTTCCTGTGAATGTCCTTGAGAGTCTCAACACAGCAGTGATTCTTTGACCTCCTCTCTTGCCCCCCTCCGCTGCCACATCCCATCCCTCTTACTTATCTTCTTGGGTTACATCACTCTTTCTCTACCTCTGTCCTTTCCAATATCCATTCATCTCTCTAGCCTTTGCTCCTTCTCCCGCTCTGTGTTTCATTTCTGTCCTCTCACTTTAACTTCTTCTTGTCTTTCTCCTGTCGTATCAAAGTTCACACTCTCCTCCTCCTCCTCCTCCTCCTCCTCCTCCTCTCACTCTCTGGCAGTCGGTCTCTATCTTTATCTCTCATCCTCCACCCCTGTCTCCTTACTTCCCTCCCTGCCATCTGCCTCTACCCATATCCTGCTTTGAACTTTAAGTTCTCCTGCTTGCGTCTTTCTCACCCTATTTCTCTCATTTAGTTCTGTCTGTCTCTCTTTTTCTTCTACCTTTCTGCCTCTTTGCGCTTCTTTTTCTCTCTCCTTCATTGTCAGCTTGTTTAAACTCTAATAGCAAGTATTTAAGGAGTGTTTCCCAAACACTCTGCAAAAATATATATATACATTTGCAAGCTGGTATGTGAACATAATGGACTAAATGGGAGGTTGCATCTATTTTCAGACATCAGACAAGTTCTTTCTAATTTGGCTTATTGTAAACAAATTTCATGAAAAGTCCAAAACCAACAATGCATTAGTCAGTCTCTCAGTACTTTCTGACTTCCCCACCCTCAGCCCAAGCCAATTTGTTTCTACTGAGAATGTAGATCTTTGAGAACACATCACAAATATACAATTTCAATGTTATTTATTCAACAAGGAATAAATATTGTTTTGTTGGGGACTATTTTCAACTGTGGATTTATGCGAAGTGGCTTCATTGATGTGTTTTTAATAGTTTTTGGACAACAATGGAGCTCTATGGCACAGAGGAACAAGCTTTATCATGCTTTGGCAGCACAGGCAATACTTGATAATAGCATCAATTCATTGTTGGTTTTGGTCTTTTCATGGGATTTGTTGACAATAACAAAAATATAGAATATTTCCAACCTCATCCGTTAACTTAAAAGCTCTGGTTTGAATGTAATGTAGTTGGGCTTAGGGAATCCAAATGAACCAAATACCAACATATGATAATGTCAGTTTAGTTGTGTCATGTGTGATTGCACATTCAGGTACTACCACCTCTGCTGTAGCAATCATTTTTACCTTTCTTTTTGTCTTTGTCCATCCTTCTGTAAGTTATTCTCACTGCCTGTGTTTCCCTTATCTCGTACTCCCTCCGTATATCTCTCTGCTCACCTTTCCCTCTCCCCTCTCCATCACTTTCTCTCCCTCTCACCTTGAAACTGCTCCCTCCCACACTCCCTCTGAATTCTACTGAAACTTCAGCATTCATCAGCGGTGTATCACTTATATACAGTATTCTGCACACATGCCACACATGCATAATGCACCTTATAGCAACAGTGGAAACGCGAGCAGATACACTTGTGAGTACACTCATGTACTCTCTCACATACATGCACAGGCTCCCACACCACTCCGCATAATGTCCTCATGCCTCATCACCATACAGACAAGCAGGCCTAATAACCATAATGACATTCAGCTCAAGTGCTATTGATCTCTTGGCAATAGACAGGGCGTTGTAAGCAGTGTTAGAACACTGATGATTTTCATTCTCATTTGGTAGGGAATAACAATGTCCTCCACAAAGCTTCAATTTTACTATTTTTGCTCATCATTCTACTTATTTATGTTGATACCAACTGACAGGGCCCCTCATGAATAAACAGTCTACTGTATGACCCTCAGGAGAGAGGCAAGGCGGAAGTTATTTTCAAATTTAAACAGTTTTTGTGCACTGCGATAAAGAAAAAGTCAAGTGAGTTATACCGGTGATAAAAAAACAATTAAAAACAGAAGATATACAATGACAGAAAACAGAAGCGAGGACACAACACACACCACTGAAAGTGGTATCTCATGTGAATCCAATCTGATGAGCTGATGAGCATTTTTTTTTAGGCAGTGAGGTCCAACACTGAACCGCAGAGGCATGCTACCTGCACGTACAATGGGTTTTTGCATTCATACACACAAAACCTCCATTTAAAATTCAAATCACAGTTTCAAGGTTTAGAAAAATACTAAATATGTCATGTCTGAAATTCACAGAAATGTTAAGACCTTGGTGAGAATTTAATTTCATAATTATGTGTTTTGATTGGGAATATTTTTGAGGTGTTCAGTGTCCGTTGGACCAAGCTGAACTCTGTATGTGCAGTTGTTTTAATATAACAGGAAACACTGGGGCTCTAGGGGTTACCATGAAGACTATTGTTTCGCCATCACAGGAAACGTTTTATTCATAGTATAGTTTATTCATTCTGCAGGGCACTGAGATTACTGTAGTTCTTATGCTGCACTGTGATGTTTTCCCAGAGCAGAACCACATAGAGCCAACATAATGTCATGTTGTGGGGTCACTGGTGCTAAGACCTGTATGACATTACAAGCACATATCTCTGTCCAGAGGCTATTTAAAGAATAATGAACACACACACACACATTCACATAAACCCAAGGGCGATGAATTGCATACATGGATCCGTGGGCCGTTTACTAAACTGACATAAGTGATGAGCCACAGACAGACAACGGCACACATGCCTCTGCACATACATGCTAAAGCTGAGCATTAAAGCTGTGCACATCGACAATCAAATGCATACACACAGGCAAACCCATGGGGTATACGTTATACACACTGAATGAAAAAACACACATATGCACGCACACACACACACACACTTGCATAATGCATTCATAAACATAATGTTATACAGTATACTTAAATAATGGCCTCACATAACTGTTTACACTTGGACACACACACAGTGCAGTGGTGGTCAGGAGGAGAAATGTAGGTGGGTGCACGTGTATTCAACATACCATTGAAGGTGAAGGGAGATATGGGATATAGAGAAGCAGAATGAGAGAAAAGCAACAGTAACAGAAACAAGCTGAGAAAGGAAAGAATGGGAGGAAAAGTTTGACAATGATGGTTGTGAAAAGTAGCCAAGGGAGTTGGAGACGCAAAGAATCAATGTGTTGTTTGCTTTATGCGAATAGAAGGACACTCGTAAATTCACGTATTCAGCCTTTGCGCCTTGATTAACCGTAATTCACCCAGTAAGATCAATTAAGGTCAAATTACCATTAGCAAAGTGTCATAGAGGATATTCACGAGAGCAAGTAGCCCCACTGTTTGATTAGCTGATTAAACACTGTGAGAATTACTTGTTCAAACATCAAGCGCCATCTGGCTGGACAGTGTTATACCTTTTCCACTGCAGCATCATCAAACGTCTATTGATGAAGTGAGGACATTGACTTGGAGGAAGAAGTTAGCTTAAGGCTTACTGACCTGAAAGAAAGGCTGTAAATACTTTGATACAGCATAGACAGACAGACAGACAGACAGACAGACAGACAGACAGACAGACAGACAGATAGATAGATAGATAGATAGATAGATAGATAAAACTTAACTAAGCTAAAAGCCGAGAGGTAGCAGCTCAGAAAACTGTCACATGAATCGTTTCTGTAATGGTCATATGGATTGTTTTGAAAGGCACTGACAAATTATACTGTCCAGCTGACAGGGGTGTTAGATCACAAAACACCCATAGGGTAATTTTGGGAATCAATAGCAAATGGCCTTTTTAGTTGTTAAGGTATGAGCACTTGTTATCCTTCTGTCACCACTGTTTCAATGGTTTCACAACCAGCAACTGGAAAACAAGCACAGCTTTTCATCAAAGATACACTTTTAAAGTCTACATACGGTAACTTTCAACATGATGTTTTCCGACAAACATCTCTCTACAAATTTGTTACATTTTTCCAAATCGTGGAAGGAAATAACAATCACATGTACTCCCTGCAGAGAGCTCAGTTTGAATTTTCCTCTGGGTTGGAGGAGGAGCAGCAGCAGAATGAAAACCAGGACATCTACATCGGCATCATCAGTCCACACAAAACACATTCTCCCACAGCGAAACAGACTGACATTCCCACAGACTCAGACAGGTATATGCCGAGATATGTCTGACAACCACACAACCCATAAAACAAACACACACACACCTTCTAGACTAGATAAGAATGCTGATTTTGATTATGGAGAACCAGCTGTGTGAGCCTGTGTGTGCATGTATGCGTTTCAATTTACAGAATATCTGCCTCTCGCAAGTACGAGAGTGTGGCTTCATTCTGCATCTACAACTTCACTTCTCTGTGCATGCATGCATGTGTGTTTAAAGTGTGTGTTTGTGAGAGTAACCAGCTCTAAGTTATGATCCGACCCCACAACAGCGGCGTGAAATGAAATTCAAGTTCAGCGCGGGCATTCTGATTTACCATCTCAAAGTGTTATATTCCCTGCGTTCGTGTGTCCGTGACAGCGCATGCTTGCGTGTGTGTTTCATTGCCATTGTGTGTGTGGAGGTTTGTCCGTGACAATGTGTAGTTCTCCATGTGTGCGTGTGTGTGGCCCTCCTTGTGGGTTCATTGGCATGTACATATCAGACCGTGTCGCTTTCCAGCCAGGCTGTAACTCACTAGCACAGTTATCAGTGAATCGCATTTGTATGCCTAAGGGGAGCCGTGCCTTTTGAAAGTCCAACAGTAAAATATTGGATTGGCTGACACACAGAGATAGAGCCCAGGAGAATTATCAGTTTAGGTTTAGAAGATCAAATTTTTTTCACTCGGTGGCTGCACATGCTGATGCTGCCTGGGTCACTTATACTGATACAGAGAAATAAAACGCTCACAGCCGAACAGTGATTGGAAGAGCAGTGGTTATCGATCTTATTTTCTCGACAGAAAGATACTTTTTTTTTCTTCTGTGTTTTCACTTTAATTGAAAATTGAAATAGAAAGCTTGGATTTTATTCAGTCTCTATTCGACATAATACCTTTAATAAAAGTACAGAAGCTTGAAAGCTCATTTTTACATTTTAGAAATGCCCAAATTTGATTTTACAAGCTATTCTTTCAGATTTCAGATTAACCAATGAACAAATTATCCTTCAAAGACAGAATTTCAGACTTATGGTGCATTTAAGGGATTATTTTTTTATAATACTAAAATGCTAGGCATTAGTGCATTAATGTCAGGCGTTAATGAGCATGAGTACTGAAGGAGTAGAGAAAAAAAATCAACATCAGAACATCAAAAAAAACATCAGACACAAATCTGACTATATTCTGTTCCCTCCCCTAACTTTTGTTGTCAATATTATATGAGAACTATTACAACAACTGGAAAACATATTATAAACATATTATACTAGGGTTTTTACTCAACAAAAGTTGGATATTAGCTGAGTAGCTTTAATTAGTTGGTGATCCACTTAATACTTAGTTATTCAATTAGCATACAGCATATAGCATTTTGAAATGCTATAGCTAGGTTTTAGGTCTGATAAATACTGAATTACTGTATTTAGTCCGGATAGGTAGAGCAAGCAGAAGAAGCAAATGATTTATGGGATCACACATGGGTTATTCACATCTGATTGGGCTGTTGCTCAGGGCCACCGATCCACCACCTCTCCTCCAGCTTTGGCCTTCACTTCTCTTTTCATTGCCTCGTCAGCACAGACACTCAGCTGTCGAAATCATTTCCACAATTATTTCATGTCATTATGCACCCTTAAGCCATACATATTTATTGTGTCTTTGCAAATAATCTGCACTAGCTCAAAAATGCTTTTGCTTGAATTTGAATGGTAAAGCTCTGAAGCTGAAATAATAAAATAATACCGGCAAAAGCCAGAAGGTTGGGCTTTAATGATGTGGTTAAAAATATTGACCAGAGACAGTCCAAAGAGGAAAGAAGAAGCGTTGCATAAAGGTTCACTCTTGTACTCATTTTCTATGAATTATAGCAGATTTCTTCTCATTACAGACTCCTTTGTGTCTGAAAAATGTTTTGTAATGAGAGTAGGCCCGATGAAAGGTTAATACATTTCAAAGGTGGAAGTGGTCCTGCAACCCTGTTGGCTTTAACACATGTTTATTTACAGTGTTATGCTTGAGGTCGCTCTCATTGGCTATAGCCAAGTTGTTTGTTTGCTGTGCAAACATGGTACAAACAAATCTTATTTAAGCTACAAGTGTTTTCTACAGATAGGATCAAACAAGCAAATACAGTCCCTGTGTTTACTTGTTTTTATGTGGATGTGAAGGGCTGTAAAGTAATTTGGGACTGAGAGCATGCCATCTAACTCTGTGTGTGTATGAGCTGTATTACGTTAACGTGCACAGTTTTAATTTGCAGGTGTTTTTAGTCATTCTGTTGATTGGACCTCTGCTCAGGTTGGAGTTGAGTAAAGCTTTTGATCATGGGAAGATAAAAAGCACAGGTGTAAACAATAAAATGAATGCCGGCTGAATTCCATTTAGCTGCTTCAGTTTCAGGGTCCTGATGATGTGCGTGCTGACTCACAGTCACACTGGCATGACTTAGTGGGACGCTTGAATAGAGCAGATCCATCGTTAATGTTAGAAGTAACACCTGAGCTTTTCCTACGGCGACAAGTCAAAATGTCTTCTGTGAGAAAGGCTTTTTATTAAAGGAATAAAATACCAAAAAGCTCACTAGTGTTAACTGGATTTGCTGCTTTTGTCCATTTGGCATCACTGAAAATTGACATTTGGTTTATTGACTGTTGGGTGGCACAACATTGCAAATACACTGGGCTCTGGGAACTTGAGATGGGTCATTTTTACAATTTTTTGACATTTAAATCATTCATCAGTTAGATGAAAAATGATCTATAGATTACCCAATAATGAAAGTAATCATTCGTCGCTGCCGTTGAGAATTTCACCCCAGGGATAACAAAAAAGTATCTATCTATCTATGTAGTCTAGTCTATCTAACAGTCCTGAGTAGAGGTCTAATCAGCCAAAATAACACCTCTGTGGGCATACTCTGACAGTGTCTTTTAACAAAAACAAGTTTAAATGTAATGAACAGCTGAATATTTTTATTTTTATCACTGTCATTTATATTACGATGACTTATTTTGGACTATTGGTTGGGTTCTGTGAAACTATAATGGGCATTTTACTAAACGATTCAAAAAAAAAAAGGAATTGAGAGATTAATAAAAATAATCATGACTTGCAGCACTAGAAATGAATCTTCATTTTATTTTCTTCACTGAGAGGTGGAGGTTGAAATGTGTAAATAATTCACACAGGTATTCTTTTTTTTCCACCTTGTTTTCTAATAATTTTTTACAGTCACAGAGACTTTTCCTGCCTCAGTCAGCATGTGGCAGAGCTGGTTAGGCAGGTTCCTCTGATGTTTCTGTGAGGCATGACACAGCAAAATGCTAAATTCCCCCAGCGATTTATAAGACAGAGATCCGATTAACTGCTGTATGACATAATAAGCATCGCAATAAACTGCCGTTGACACTTTCACGGTCGTGCACATATTAATACACTCATACAGATGCTCTGTAGATGCAGGTCCACAAGTAGTATACGCACACACACACACTCATACAGGCCACACAGGCGCCAAAAAAACAAACTTGGACAGGAATATGCGCGAACATACACACTTCTGCGTCCACCCACACACACGCTCTCACACATACACTTCCTCTGCAAACATCTTGGAATTAAGTTATCACTTTATCCTCTCCTGTCTCTCTTTCCCACAGAGAGATTAACATTCACTCTCTCTCTCTCTGCATTTGCCTCTCCTTTCATGTGAGCACTGAGGCAGCTGCAGCTGTGCAAGTGTTTGTATGTGTGTGTGTGTGTGTGTGTGTGTGTGTGAGTATGTGTGTTTTCTGTGCATGTGAGTGCATGAGTCAGGGCACCAACGCTCAAATAAATCAACTTCCTGTTTCCTGCCATCTTATCTCAGCCCCACCGCACATGTAGATGTACAGTGTCGCGTTCGTGTCAGTCTGATCATTGCCCCTCATCATCTGGCTTGCGGAAGCCACTGGAGAAGACAGAAAGATTTACACGCAACGGGGTTAATTGATACTTCACATTTTAGATGTCTATGTTCTGGGAGGAACATGGAAGCAAGAAAGATAAGAGGGAGTGAAGAAGCGGAGAGAAAGAGAGATGGAGTGGAAAGATGAAGAGGAGTTAGAGGGAAAGGGGGACAGCACAGGAGGGAGGAAGAACTGTTGAGAGCGAGTTGGGCAGTTAATATTTTACAAGCCTGGATTAGAGAGGTCATGAAATGAGGAATGGAAGAAGGATTCCTGAGAGTCAGCTACAGGGAGAAGGAGAGAAAAGGAGTGGGACAGCTGGATAACACTGCTTTGATCAGAAACATCTGTAGGTTTCGCGGCGGAGAGAGAAAAACAGCGAGCGGTGGGAGAGAAATGACTGCATCCTGCTTCATCTGTTTGTCTGGACAGGTTTCAGCCCGACTTGCTATCCATGTCTGGCTTCTTTTTCTGTCTTAATCAACTCATGTTTGTTCTTAGAGGACCATTGTCCATGTTGTTTTACATGCTTTAACTTTAACTACAAATCCCAAATGCAGTATTTATCGGGATAAAATAATGTCTCCTGTTGGACACTGATCACCACAGTTAACTATAAACAACATTTTCGTGCAACAGCTCAGAAAAGGCTTCATATTCAAATCAAGACCAAGTACAATGTGTCCTACACGCACTTATATATTACTGCTGACTTTTTTCCCAAATTACACCGTAGGTTTTTTAAATTGATTTCCAGGCAGCCGCTGGTTTCCATTCCTTCCACTCTGTCATGAGAGACATGACGTAGGTAATCCATCATGGTGAGCATTTCATCCCCATTATTTTTTGTCACATCAGCAAAGAGCCAAATCTAATACTTCTAATTTACATTTTGTTGACCAGTCATGATGTTAATGATGCTGTCTCTAACCAGGCTGGCAGCCTAAGCTCACAGCAGACTGTAATTGTTTGGTTTTGGAAGACACATAGGAGCCAAGGCATCCTCAGTATTGAGATATGAATATGAATCTCTCCAACCCAAAATCATTTTGGTGCTTTTCCAAAGCAAAATAGATATGTAAATGTGATTTTGTGAATATAAAAACTAAACCAGAAAAAGCGGATGGGATTGTTATTATCTGCTTTTACAATGAACTGTGTATCTAATAAATATGTTTTCTGACTCCCCTTTTGGCAAGACTGTCTAATAATGATAATCACACATAAGCCTGCCGAAACCTCTCTCGCAGTCCTAATCTTATTGTTTAATAACATGGCTAACATCACCTTCAGCCTTCCCAGAGAGCCCAACTCTGAAGGTCAGTGCTAATACCAGGCCGCTCATTTATTAAACCAAAGGGGGGAATACAGACAGAGATGAAACAGTGAGAGTAAAAAGATAAAGAGAAGAAGAAAGTACAAGGATATAGGGACGATAAAAGTGCGAATAGAGAGAGGCAGAGAGGGAAAAAACAGGAGAGCAAAGAAGGGCAAAAGGAAAGAGTAAAGGGCATATGAGAGGGGTCACGGAGGAAGTTAACAAGGGGATAAGACAAAAGTATGAAGTGATAAGTGGGTAAAGAGGGAGACAGAGGAGGGAAGGGTTTCAGAGGGAGAGATGAGAAGAGAGGGATGGATCGGGAAATGACCGCCTTAATTAATGGACTATAATATATGACAATATTCCTGGGTTCCAAGATAATATCAGCAGAAATTACAGCCTTCATCACGGGCACACTGTGCAAATACACCGTGACCTTGACAGAGGAACTGCAGTGGCAGGGAAATGTGAAAAACTCTTGACAGGAACTAAACGTGTCTCGCCCGCAATAAAAAGTTATGAGAGCTCCAATTATGAAAGAGGTTGATGAAAAACGTTGAGTCTTTTTTCACCCTTAAAATCTGCTACCATCACTGGTGCAGAGTCCGGGCCAGCTAAATGGGTTGTTTAAGTGCCATCGTTTGGCTTGCCAAGTTGACTTTAACACATTATTGACAGTTATTTGGACTTATTCGTAAGTAAAGAGGAGTTCATTTTCAAAATATTGAATGTCAATTTTATAGGAAAGAAATATTACTCAGGTTTTTATCTACATATATAGTGGATTTAGGGTGGTAGAGTGCCCATTCTGTCAAACATGAAACAGTCTCATAATTTGTTTTAATTTTGTACTATCAATTTTATTAAGAGTGTGGTGTCGTAGTTTGTTTAAATGCTTTGCCGTGACATTATTTAAACACACAGTGTTCTATCTCATAAAGGCAAATGTCCAGTGTTCTTTAGCAAGATGGCAAACCCCAACTTAGTCTACTACAAAATAAGTGGTTAAACCACTTGGTGCCACACAGGAAGTAGTTTGATGTCATGCAGTGCAGCAAAACGGGATGTGGGATGCTGGACGGGGGTCTAAGTGGTTGTCTTTGACACTGTAATTCCAGGTTTGTGTCCCGTTTCATACCAGTAAGTGATGAATTTTTTCCTGTTTAACCATGACTATGATCTGCTCCTAGCCAGCTCTAGGACTTCTGTAGCTGACCACGACGTCTGACTTGATGGAGGACAGATGAAATGTTTCACAAAGAATGGAAATCAATACATGATTAAACCATATAACAAATAGAATATCAGTGCGCCTTTTAGTGGTGTGAAATTCTGTACAGATCACTATATAGGAAGTAGTTAGAAATGATAACAAAGGGTTAAAAGGGAAGGGGGTAATGAATGAGTATTTCTACTCCATTACCAACTACATATTCATATTCAACCTCAAAAATCATTAAATTTCTGCTGTAGGTCCGTTTCAAAAGTTGATTGGTGGAAACTGTCTTTGCAGAGCTCAAGAGATAAAAACTGGTTTTGGAAGAAGTTTAAATTAGTATTAACAATAGGCGAAATGCGGGGAAAGCATAACTGAAAAAGTAATTTATGTGGATATTATAAAACGGCACATCTTTGCATATGAAAAGCGTATAAGTTATTCTTGTCCTGCTGCTGAACTCCAGCGAGCGGTAGCTGCCACCAAGCTATCAATCACCCAACACTTGGAACAGCAATCAGCCCGGTCCGCCAAGCTGTTGATGCGGCAGCTAAATGGAGCGCGGGTGCAACTCCACCGCACAACAGTGGAGCTTCCAGCATTATTTTCACTGTTATTTGAGTCAGCGATCAAAGGACCACCATACCAAGTGGGACTTGAGGCTATTTCCCTGTCGCCACAGAGCTTCAGAGAAATTCAAGAATGATTTTTTCATGGTCGTGTGCTCCCAGCGTCGGCTGTGTGACTGTTTTCCGAGTACTGCTAGGTAGCGAGGGACCCGCACATGAGTAGCTCTGAAGCTGCAATCAATCATGTGTGACTGTGGAAATGTAACAGCCACATACAGCGGACAATGCACACACCGACATGCACGAAATCACAGAGACATACACACGTACACACCTACATACTTCGATATGTGCGTGTCCACCTGCTCTCTTTGTCTCTTGATGCTACCGCAAGTGCACTCAGACACGCAACAAGCAAGGTGTGATGGGAAAAGAACTGCTGTCAGGTTCAGCGGCTGCAAAACACATCGTCGCATCTGTAATCCAAGCAGCTGAGAATGCACAGATTACTACTCCCTCTCCCGAGCTTCAGCTGGCATGCTATGAAGGACTGAAAAAAAAGGTGTAAAACAAATAACTTTAGAGGAGCCCAGCGGTGCACACACGGAGATTTATTTGAACTGGAGCAGAGCCCGCAGTGTTGTTGCTCTGTCCTTGATGCTAAAGTTTACTTACAGTTTCACGCTCGTCGCTTGTCAGAGGAAGACTAATGACGCTGAACATAACAGTTGCCACGATGAAAATCATTATCAGCAAATAATTTTCCCTGACAATCCGCTCTCTCTTTCCAGTAGCCCTCATGAATACTCTTGACTTCAAAGACAGACTTGACAGACTTGACACAGAGTGGAGAGTACTCTTTCTGTTGTGGAGTTATTATGAGTTCAAAGGAATGTAGGTTAATTAATGCAGTAGGTTACAATGATGATTAGGAATAATGACCATAACTATAGCAATCATAAGATCAAAGTCAGACTCCTAAACAATACAAAAAGAGCATTTTGTTCGTCTAATCACGTCGCTTATGAAAATCAGAACACAATTTGAAAGAGATAAAATGTTTGTGAAACATACGTCTGTTGATGAGCATGTGTGCGTTTTAGCAAGGACCTGCAGTTCAGGCCTCTCTCTCTCTCTCTCTCTCTCTCTCTCTCTCTCTCTCTCTCACTCACACACACACACACACACACACACCAGCAGAAAAGAAAGCAGCACTAAGCCGTAGGCATACACAGCCCACACGCACAGTACGGAGAAAGAGACGAAACGAAAGATGTGTGTTTTGCGGCTGCGTGTGTATTTGTCTAAATGTATGCAGTCTGTTCATGTGTACATGAGTCTATGTAATATATTGTAGACTCATACTGAGCTGTGCAATATCTGTACAAAATGTTTTTATGTCAGGATATATCGGCTGCATGCAAATACACAAATAGAAATGTACAAAAACATCCTTCTGTCTAAAGAACCAGACTTGCATTCACAGCAATGATTACAGGACACACACATGCAGAGGTTTTCAGGAAAAAGGCAATCTGTCTGCTTTTACCTCGGTCCAGGTGGGTTTGAATCAATGCGAATGATCTCCTTGTTGGACGAGGAAATGGGAGTCCTATAATTGAAATCTTGAACTTTTCCTCTTTAATGCAAAACATTTTCTCTTTAATGTAAAATATGTGCATCTCTTTCTCTTTATTAAGATAAATGGGAATTAATAAAAAATATGCTCCCTGGTGCACTAAATATAACCTGTACGGTACATAGGCAGCAGCTTTGGTGAAACAGTGCAGAACAGACGGTCAATAACAAGCGGAAAGAATCGATAGACTTCTACCTTAATGTAAAGTCAGTCGTTCCTTCTTTCTTTCTCTCTAAGGCAGGTGGTCTGATACTGAGCATGGGTCACAGCCCATGAAGGTCTGTGCTACTGTCTTTTTTTTATGCTTTGACTGTTATAGGTAAGAAATGAAAGAGCAGGAACAGAATAGCACCATCATCATCATTGTCATCGTCGTGATTACTGCCTAAGCACAACCAATATATACACATAAGATCTCTTTCTCAAATTAACATTCTTTTGTATCCTCATTGTCTCTCTCTGTGATAGACACACACCTACACACTCACACACACACACTTGTAACCACAGGCAGGTCAGCCTTTTTGCCGCTGACTGAAAGCACAAAAATGCAGAAATGCCAAGAGCTGTAACAACAGCACAACCAAATGAAGAATGGGAATTAAGAGGCTTTGTAGGTGCTTAGAAGGAACGTCAAAACACATGTTATGGATGAGTGTGTGAAGTGAGGGCTCTGTAAGAAAGAAAGAAAGAAAGAAAGGAAGGAAGGGAGTAAAAAACAAAGACAGCATTTCCATGTGTTTCTATATCGATGTATGATGTCTGAATATGTATTTCTTCATACACATACACAGTAAAAAAACCTGCTATGTATGCTGATAACACATTCACAGAAACACCAGTACACTCATCCACTGGCACATATTCATGCAAAGACAAATACTGTAAGTGTGGATACTTGCACAAATAAAAAACATATGCACACACACACACACACAACCACAAGGTTAGTTATAGGCCCCTCAACTCCAGCAATAAGCCTGTCTGAAGTCGAGCTATAATGACATCCAGGTATGTTTGCTGTTCATTTTACACGGCTCATCGCAGCTCCAAACAGGGTATCAGCACAGGGGGAGTCTGTGTGTGTGTGTGTGTGTGTGTGTGTGTGCTTCAAATGTGTATTTTTGTATATACACAGAGATCACTGTGTCCTTGCGCACATCTGTATGGCAGTGTGTACTACTTTGACAATGTGTGCACTGCCGTTATATTTGTGTTTGTTTGTTCCTATGTGTATGAGCTCACATAATGAAGTGTGCAATAGTGTGTCCTTGAGCGTGTGTGTGTAGAACTTTGCCCACATGCGTAGACAGAGCCTCCTCCCCGGCTTGTTGACATTCCAGTAGCTTGGCCTCTCCGTCTGCCCCAAAACTCTCCCCTCATTCAAAACAGACTTCCCCCCTCTCTCTCTCTCTCTCTCACACACACACACACACACTTTCTATACCTTATCCTACCTGCTACCTCCTAATTGAAAACACATGTAAGACATGAGTGTACATGTTTAACCTGTCCTCCATCGGTACAGTTGTGCTTGTTGAGTTCATCCTTGAGGTTAGCGGGTGCAGAGGATGTACTGCACCATACTGTATATTGTTAAGGAGGCAGGTGGCAAGACTGACCGTTTGTCAACTGTTGCTTTATAACGTTAAAACTGTCTTTCCAGGGAGGATAACGTTACACGGCACTCTGTCTTCCCTCCTCCCTCTGTTAGAGACGCACACTGGCACTCTGCGGTCTGTCTCTCTTTCTCTCTCACACTCTCACCTGAGACTTCTCCTCAAACCTTTATAGTTTCTGTGCGGTTTTGGCCGTGTTTGCTCTCTCCTTTCCCCTGCAGCTGCCCCTCAGACTCGCAAGCTAGCAGCTTTACCTCAGTTAACATTACTTCAAAAGACCTCTCTTTCCTCCTCCTGCTGCTAGCTGCGATGGACATCCACATTCCAGTTAACTATAAAACATGATTTAATTAAAATTAGCGTGGTTCCTACTGAGAAGCTATTTATCTTCTTCTTGTTGTCATGACCCTAGCTCAAAGCTCGTTAGCTCAGTCTCAATGTTGCCGTCTTTATCTCAAGTATAATTTCAGCACGTTCATTTAAAACTGCAAACAAACACCAGTGACCAGTGGTTATACGTCTGGCTATGAAAAGTGAATCCACACCTGCAATGCAGTCAGAATGGTATAAAGATAAAATAACCAGATGGGACAGTCTGTTTTTGGCTAATCCAGGTCCAAGTACAGTGCATTTTTATTAAGATATTATCATAATATAATATTATCAGAACAGGTGACCTTCTGGAAATGTACACTACACAACACCATTTTTTTCACTTGGCTATTTCAGGAGCGCAAAAGCCCAGGCATGCACATTCCTCCCGTTGAAAGGCGTTTGCACACTGTGTCTAGATATTGAAGGCATGAGTGTACATGTCTTAAACCCATAGTTGACGACAGGAGCATTCATGCCTCCTGTGCTTGTTGAAGGAAGGGGTATTCAAGATTTCCATCCTCTTGAGCACATATGAGCCTGCATGCTTTGCCTTTCTGCTATACAGTAGGTGGGGGTGCTCTTGATGAGAATGACATATGAGCAGTCTTTAATAACATGAGAATACAAATTGCATTTTTTATTTTTAGCAATTTTCCTTTTCCTTTGAGAATACCAGTATTACACTTTGGAATTAAGTTATGTAAGTTTAATAAAGTTTATTAATAAAATGAAAACTGCCAAATGCTTGTTCAAAAACAGAGTTTAAAATTTAACTTCTCAAACTTGATGAGGTGACAGACTTCGACCACAAAACTTAAACACCCTGATCTAAGCGAAAGTTGGCTGTGAAATGAGCCTTAAAAGCTAGAATGATAATAAAAAGAGACAGATGTGACATATGTGGAGTAGTATGTGGTAGCATTTTGGAAGCGGGTTTGGTCATTTTAACCACAGTGGCCAAAGAGAGCTTATTGTTCTGCTTTTAAGAATTTGACTGACAATGTTAGGCACAATGAAAGTACGAGCCGCTGCTGTGTGTGCACAAATTGCTTCAATTTGGGAAGCAATCTGAAGAGACAAAAGCTCTTTCCTGTTGTGTAAACTGTATGCGTTCTGTTTCTATTACAGCCATTGCAGTTAAGTGGGGCAGTTTGCACTGAGGACGCAATGAGTCAGACGAGTCCCACAAAGACAATTTTGCTCAGAGTCAAGAAATTACACATCAGAACTGTTGCTTCTAAATGTCAAAGTATCCATAAGATATCTGTGCTCCATTTTCACGGCTGCTATTGTATCGTTTCTATTATTGTATTTCAAGTGGATGTGAGAGTGTGTAAAAGTCAGGGATTAAACCTGGGACCTTTCTCCTGAAGGACCTCGTGACCTTCTCAGAGAAATGAATTTAATGTATGAGAAGAAAAGAAAAGGATGACGGAAGGGGGAAAAGGTGGAAGCAGATGTACTGCATGTCGATATGGGAGAGGGGAGAGAAGGCAAAAGCATTTTAGGGCTGAATTTACACATGAAAAAGGCTGAAAATGCTACCCACCTGTGCCACAGTCCTGATCCACCCTACAGCTGCCTCAATGGCAAGAAACTCCACAAAAAAAGATATCCATTGAAGATCATATTGGACTGGAATAAATTTGAAACACCAGCCACAAGTTAACAACAGCTAATGCTATATAATTATGAGGAAGACATCCCCTTGAATCTATCACTAAAAATCAGCTAACTCGCCTTTTATTAGCTTGCAAACGCCACTGACTGACTTTTACTTTTCTTTTGTGTTCAGAAATGTGCAGTAATCAAAACATGTACAGTACCTCTATGTGCTAGTGTGAGATTTCTCATCATTAGAATGATGTTGTGCAAGTTTTCACGTCTTTCTGCATAGCAGCAGAAAATATTCTCAGGGTTGACCAGAAGGCACACATTAATTTCTGATGTAAAGGTTACTAGTTCCAGCTGTTTCTTAGACTTATCTGAAGTAGTGCCATAATGTTTACTCTAAGGATGACAGAGATGCAGTAGAGGCAGCACAAACTATGAATAAAATACAAAAAACTAACGGAGAAAAGAACACATTGCTCCAAAATATCTATAAACACCACGTGTGTTTTGATGAGTGGAAAGTTGAAATGGTATACGATGGACAATCCACTCTGACCCTTGCCGTTATGAAAAATAATGTACTTCACAGGTCGAAGTTTGACCTTTACTTATTATTTACACTTATTATTACTACTTGTTATGAAACTGTTGATATGTGTTTTTTACTTTACCACACACTGCTACGCGGACACTCTCAAACACACTCTGCAAAACACACTTCATGCAGAGTCACGCAGTACAGACGCTGAGAAAACAAATGGGTGGTCAGACAAAGACCAGGGCAGACAAACAGCATCAGACAGTGGGCAGATTGACAAAAAGAGAAAATCAATATGAAAGAGTTAAGCTGGAGCCACTTTAATATTGTTCTCTGTCCTCTGTGTGTCCATGTTGCAACAAAGCTTTTACTGCCAAAGAGAATCTTTGTCTCGTCCCCTCTCATACTCATACACACACACACACACACACACACACACACAGTATAATTACAATCATAATGCACAAACAAATCTTGTACACACTGTAGTGAGAAAAAAAATCTTGGATGCAAAAGGGCTTTACAGAAAACAAGTATGAACATGAAGCCATCAAGTACTGCAACACTTAGCTGATTAGTCGAATGACAAACAAAAATAATTGATAGTGATAATCATAGATTAGGTTCGCGCTTCTGAAACATGAGGACTTGATACATTTTTCTGTTTTATATCATTGCATATTGAGTTCTGCTGGTTTCTGCACTGTTGGTTGGACAAAAGAAGAAATTGGAAGACCTCACCTTTGGCTCTGGGAAACTTATTTTTGACATTTTCTAAACAATTCATTTACAATGACAAATTATCATTAGTTATTGGCCTAAATCCCCCCTCACAAATGCAAGAACACCTTGCACAGCTTCTTTCCCACACACACAAATACACACACATAGATATACACACACCTTCAACGTTTGTGTACACTCACACAAACATACAGATGCACACATGTGTCTTCAGGGACGACAGCAATTGTGTTCAGTCCAAATTAATATCACGCTATATGCTCTCTTCACCATCATGAATGCACTGGGTTCTCATGCATGCGTGCGTGTGTGTGTGTGTGTGTGTGGTTGCGAGGGTGCAAGACATGGGGATAGGATGGATTTCAGCAATGCTGGCCAACGGTGATAAGAAGCCTAAATCCCCTACACATTCTCACATGGATAACCAAGGCTATACTGTAGGCTTCATCTATAGAAAGTGCAGCTTCCATCAAAGGACACCGATAGGGCATGTGGAAGCATGTGGAACAAGGGTGAAGGAGAAAAGGAGTTTTTTTTTCTTCTTTTTCGAGCCTCAAAATCAAATTTGACTTTGCTAAATCACGAAGAGACATAATATTTTGATACAGGTAGATCAAGGCACCGATAGTTTCTGCTCACTAAATTATTCTGTGGTAACATGTTTCACTATATGCGTGTGAATTGCTTTGTGTTATCTCATAGTACACATGTTTGACTACAAAAGCAATTCCGTGCTATGAGTTTGTCTCGTTATTAGTTTAGGATTAGAGTTAACCTTTCAGAAAGTGTGCTGAGCAGAGAGAAACAGGAGCAAAACAATAGCAGGGACGGAGATATGCCGTTTAAATTGTGTCGTTCCCTTCAGCACTCATACATAGACACAAACACACACTCTTACGAGATTAGAAAACCACCTTTGTGGTGTGTGTGTGTGTGTGTGTGTGAGTGATAGAACAGCCCTGCCTCAATTCATCACTGTGCGTGTACCGTATATGTCTTGACATATAGGTTTTTCTTCTGTGTGGGAAGTATGTGTATGTGTGTGTGTGTGTGTGAGTGTGTGTGTAGGAAAGAGGTACAGTGAACTTCCGTCAGAAGGTTAATGCTACCTCTACTAGATTACCTGAACTGCGTGTGTGTGTGTGTGTAAGCTGCTGTGATAAATATGGTGCGTTATCGATTTGACAGATCAGACTTCATGTTATTCTGCTAAAGAACTACACCAGACACACATTCACTGTACAGGAAAGATTGTGTGTGCGGGTTTAAAATGTGATGTGGCATCAACATGTTACATGGTTCTAGCTGGGATTTTCTTCTTTATGTGTTTGTTGTCTAACACTTTCTAATACTACTACTAATTCTTAACTTAAATACAGTGTCAGGTTTAATTTTCTTAATTTCAAATGCCACATAGACCCTTTTTTTTCCCCAAAAACCCCCCTTTTCATTTAAAATTAAGCCAAAACTTCTCAAATGTCTAAACACAAGCAGCCGGACAAGACCTTTGACTAAATAAAATGTCTACATTCTTGATTAAAATCATTTCATTGAAGAATAAGTAAACAAGATTACAAATCTTACCTTGAATCTGACATTGAATGAACAGTTTAATACTTTGTGCTGTTCACACTAACAACTTTTGTCTAAACTCCCTCTTTTATCATTTCCAACCATAGGAACATACTATATGTTGTATATTATTCTCCATATATATGTATATTATGTACCAAAACCCAACTCAGGAGGACCTCAGCGACAGCTGGACAGTGGTTGGAGATGAAGTGTGTTCATGGGGATATCTGTGATCATCCTATGGTGATTTTGGAAATCAGAGCACCAGAAAAATCCACAGAGTGAAGGCTGTTTTTAGCTCCAACCTTATGCTGCCACAAATCTTGGTTGTGAGAGAGCAATGGAGAGGAAAACTGATGTCGTTTCCCAGTGAGTTGAGAGCTGCAGGATGTGTGCTGCTTGATGATGCACAGTTGGCCAACACTGCTCTAGTGAGGGAGGGCGGACTGGAGGACATGGTGGCAGAATCTCCTTGTGTTTCTACTTCTCCTAGTTTTTCTGAGGGTTTTTTTGTCTGTTTGTTTGTTTTTACTTTTTAAAAATCTGTATTTCAGTAGCTGCTCAGTAATTGATGACCAGCAGGTGCTCTTTGCCCCAACACTGTACCAACCTCCACACATGTTGCTTTGGTGAGAAATTCCTGGCACTTTATCTGGAGATGACATTACCCAGTTGCTGGTGTCTAAATGAGATACCTCATCACAATCCCATGGCTGGTCACCTAGGTTATGACAGGACATTACACTGCGTAATAGCCTGTTAGTCCTGGTGGATTATGCAATGCGGTATCCCAAGGCAGTGCCTCAGCTGCATGTCTGACAATGACGGAGCAGGCTGGGCTTCTGTTTCTGGCTTAAGGGCGCTTGGTTATTGTAAAGAGCCAGCCTCTTATCTATTAACATAGGAACAATCTCCCAAAACATTAGGCCTCCCAAAAACTTGAGGCAAAAACACTCACTGGAAAAAATTGCACAGTGTGTTGACATAGTAAACCACTCCTGCTGAATGAGCCTGTCTTTATTTTAGTATTTCTTTTTTTTAATTTCATAACATCTTTGGTTTTCTTTTTATCATGACAACAAAACACACACACATGTAAAGCATGTTAAAGGCTGTCAGTACTTTAGAACATGTGACAACTGTAACAGCCAATTGTGCCAATTCATACCTACTGGTTTGGTTCAGAGTTGCTCTTATAGCACACGTAGAGAAAAATGTTTTGGCAAAACATCCCAAGTGCACAGAAGGACAACAACTAAAATGTTTCTGGTATACTGCTGGACTGACCTCCAAAGTCTACAAACTCACAAACACAGTCTGCAACACAAGGTGAAGCATCAAGAAAGCTGCTCTGCAATGCAAATACTCTTCATCCAGTAACTCAAAGGCTCCCCAATGGATTACAGCCAATGCACAAGCTCAAATAGTAACTCATATGTAAGGTGGTGTAGTTTTATGTACGTGCATGTTTTCTCCCATGTGAAGAGAGAGTTTCTTGTCGCCGCCGCAATTCTTTAAGCCTCAATATCTCTCAGCTATAGTCAATGTTTTGTCAGCATGATGGACAAGAAAGCTTTGGGAATTTGAATTTGAAAAGAGTGCAAGGAGGCTATTGTCCCTAGACAATACAGTATGAGGGTATGGTTTTCCGTATGTATCCATTCCTACACAGGAAATCACACTTCAACCGAGTGAGATAGGACTGTCCTTGCACAATGTCGTGGGCAATAAATGCACACAAACACACACGCATGCACACAGACTCTTAAAGACGGACATACACACAAATATGCGCACACTTTTCCTCTGCTTTGCTCTCTTTTGTTGTCTCTCCTCTACAAGGACAAACAGCTCTTTCAGAAATGTTGTAGTGTTTTTTTCCCCCATTCTTTTTAAAAGTTCAGTCAATGTGGCTTCCTTTCTTTGCTACACAGGTATTGGCTCACAGCGCTGCCATATACCTAGAAATACTGTTTTCAAAAAGTTTTCTGAAGATATACAAAGTGACAGAGACACAAGCACAGAGTGACAGCACTAGACAAACCCTTGTTATTTCAGACTGCACAAAAACATATTTTCCAGACGGAAAACAAGCCCCTCAAAGCACTCCACTCCACTCCAGGTAATATTTTTAAGATTATGTTTTATATTTACTTGAGTTTTTATAATTGACTCGTGCTTTTATCCCAAGATGTGCCCAGTCAGGGTTTTACTGCCTTGCTGAAAAGTCATGTGTCCCACCTCAAAAAGAACACATGACTGTCTGGCTGGTGTGCGAAGCAGAAAAGCTCAATTTTGGTTGGGGGGATATTAAACTGTGTAAGGGCCCCAGACTAAAAGGAGTTTAGGGCAATGTCCTTCTTCTTAGTGTTACTTTTTTAATACGTCAAATTAGTTTCCTCAGGCTTTCATGTGTCATACACAGTTATCTGCTCCTTTTTAAATATTCCCCTCAGAATACACTGAAGCAATATATCATCAGTTTGTACTGCAAGACCAATTTATTTTGGACTAACTTATTTTTGACAAGTATTGTTTGTATTAAGTATTAAATGCAACATTTATATTCCATATATTCACCAGCCCCTTAATAGCTATATCCTGGATGTGGTATGACTGTTATTATGAAATGCTATGCACCAGTTACTTTCAAACTATTTTCATTTCATTGTTTTGTCTTCTTTTTTAGTTTCATGGCGTTTATTTTTCTGTTTTCATTCCACTCTCACTTGCATCATTGCACTCAGTTAGTCAGAGTTATTTCTCGTCTTTTTGTGCACTTGAGTTAAGCAGAATGACTGAAGTTGAGAGGAATGACAATAAAGTTGAGCGGAATTAAATTAAACTGAAGTTCAATGTGATAAATGGCTATCTTTTCCCCCTGCCACTCTTCTACTTTCTCCCAACAATACGTCACGCTGAGGCCTTTCTCTTCACAATAGATCAAATTAAACGCGTATATTTAGAAGTGTTGCACCATTGAGGGGTCCGAGACCCCTTTTAAGCCTCTGGTGATTCAGTTCCAATGTCTTGGAACAAAGTTTTATTGCAAAGCAACATTAGCCAAAAACTGTGCTCATGCTGGCTGGAATTACTTTAGGTTCCTGGCAACATTAACTTATTGAACAGTCTATCAGGAGGAATTGGGGGAACTAGCAGGGGCTCTGTGATTTTAATGGCACGAGAAAACACAACTTGAGATTTAATGGGTTGGAATCAACAAAATGGCTCTGGAAACAGAAAATCTATCTTGCAAATGGTCACTCAATTCAGTTGAGGGGACATTCTGTTCATCGACAAATGAAATGCCTTTTTTAATGACTAAAATAAATTGATTTGTTAAGTTGATTTCTCTGAAAGTGCGAGCGGCTCTTTTGTTTCCAATATCGACTCTGCCTAAGCATCCTCAGGAGTGTAGGATGTTTGTTTTCTTATTTCATCCAAAAAAGAAATAGCAGCCATTTGAACCATCTCTCTACCTTTCTATCTGACTGTCTGTCAGTAATCATGCAGCACGATGCATAAAGAACACCATAATGACTTTGCTTTAACGTACGTGGAGAAACAATAAAGCTGTATTTCTTTTTGTCAGTTAAAAAAATATAAAGAGGTCCTCTCATAAGCAGAGTTTTCACAGTTAAAAATTTGAGCTATCGCATTATATTTAAGATTAACTGCACCGTGAAAGCGAAAGAGCAAAACAATAAATTAAGAATAAATACACCATCCAAAAATGTATCATTTTGTATATTCAGGAGGCCTTTCACACAGCGTGATATGCAGTATGGGAAGCAAAAGTGCTGAGGTTTCTTTTTGCATGGTGCAGTAATTGGAGATACATTGAAAGCCTTAGAGCCAATCACAGTATGGTAGAACTTCTGCTTCCTCCCGAGTGAGGTTAATAACTTCAAACTTAAAATTCCTTATCTCCCCAAATATTTACCTTTACTTTACTTCTACTTTTATTTCCCCGTGCTACTATTATGCTCACACATGGATGCAAACAAGCACACACACACACACACACACACACACACACACACACACACTTTCATTAGCTGCACAACAGGGTAGCGGAAAGTTAATCAGGGCATTATGACAGCCACATGGAAAAAGGTCACTGAACCACACACTCGCACACATATGTACGCACACGCACTGCAGAGCTTGTACTCATTCAGACACATGTTCAAATTCACTTAATGTCTCCCACACATTAACACCGGCACTTATAGAAGATGCAGAGGGAATAGAAACAGCTGTATGTTGGGTGTCACGTATGTGTTAACCCACCCACACACATACAACATGGAGTCAGGTCGGTAAAGCGGCGGTTGAAAAATTCCTGATGGAATTACAAGGAGTTAGCCTCAACAGCCACTTAATAGGTAGAGAAACAGCCACACACACGTTTAAGGCGCTGCATATATGTGTATCTTTGTACGTGTGTGTGTGTGTGTTCATGAGTCAGAAAAAACTCTCAGTAACTAAATTTATTGTTCCATCTCCAAAATGCTAAACGCTGTCTGACCCTGAAGCCATCGCAGCACTCTGTTCACTATTTATTTGTCATTAAACACTGGCTGGGTCTGACCTGCTGTAAGCCTCATTAGAATACACTTCCATTAATGACTCACATTAGGCAACACAGACACAAACACACACACACACACACACACACACACATGCAAGCACAGTCGTATGATTTGGTTCTTTTAATGAATTGCGCAAGCCAAGGTGAGAGTGTGTACGCTGGCCGCTCAAGAACAGTGTTCGCCTGCGCGTCCTCCTCGTTCCTGCCTCCACTTTTATCTTGAGAGCGCGTTTGAAGGAGAGACGGAGAAATGGACAGAAAAAGAAACTCCGTGACTTCCACTCTCAGGTGTTGAATGCCAAAGATCAAGGAAGTTGTTTGTGTCTGTTAAATGTTAAGGCAAGTGATTCTAAGAGAGGTGGGTAGGTAGGAGGACGGAGAGATGATGAAGACAGTAATTTGGAGAGATAAAGCAAGGCGGAAAACTTCTTGTTGCTCATTTGTGTCCTTGTCTCCCATATTGTGCTCCTTATCAGAAGGACTCTGATACAATGAGAGTGGGGGGATTTGCGTAGCTTCTACATACACTCGGCCTTTGAGGGACTGATGAGTAACAGTGGGAGTTCTGTTTTGCTCCCTGCAACAACGGGAAGTCAGAAGTCAGGGTCGGTCATGCACAAGTGTTGCTTTGGCCATCTTCCTCAACTCTTGGTCAGTGTCCCCTCTTGATATGAAACTCAGCTTTTAAAAGAAACAAATAATTAATTGAGTATAATTTTAAACAAATTGCGTCAATGCAGGCTCTGGCTTTTCTAAAACCATTCTGTGACTCATACAATATATTTACCTTCTCACTGAGGATGGGAGGGTATGATTTATATACAATGCTCAATAAACTAATATCCCTGTAGTCAAATAGGGCAAATGATAAACCCGTAGAAAACAGAAGCCAATCAGCTTAACTCAAAACACATAGAAAACAGAGCATATTGCAAACATCTTCAGATGTTACACATCAAAATGTGTTATTATTATTCAGCTTCCACGCTTATTTAAAGGTTCTGTGGGAGAGACGGAACAAACTGAAATTTGAATGTGAATGTACAGTGTTTTTAACTGCTTCAGACTTTTGGGAAGGAGCCATCAGAAAGAGAGAGAGAGAGAGAGAGAGAGAGAGAGAGAGAGAGAGAGAGAGAGAGCCTTGATCAAAGCTTTACTGGGAATCCCTTTTAAAAAATTAATGAGTTAAAGGAGCTGGACAGGGCATACACACATATACACATATACACACTCACCGCGCAAACACACGTAAACGCTCCGACTCAGACAGTGAGATTCTGAGATTCCATATCTTAGCATAAAGGACTGTGATTGGTTGGAAATGGTCCATTACCAGACAGATGTTATCAGACAGTCGGGAACCCTGCGTCTATACTGGACCAATTACAGACCATTCACTACTAAACAATAATGGATTCCATGGGTATTTGTTTCCTTATATGTCACATTTTGTCTTTTGTCTCTCACTCAAGTTCATGACGTAGGACAAACATTTAGGAGAGAAAATACAGGCTGATAGACAAAAGTGGGTGATTATGTTTCTGTGTGAGTGGTGGGGTGTAGCCAGTTCTGTTTTAGATCCAGTTTCAGGTTGATAAATTATCCATATTTGCTTAATGTAGCTCAGAATGAGCATTAATTCCATGAGTAACTTAATGATGATGAAGATAATAACCATTCTCCAATCACGAGTGGACTGCATATATGTGCCATTCAAAAAGACCAAAGAGTGGCGAGTCTTCTCATAGGCTACACATGTTATTCTACTGTGCCAGATAAATATTTTTTCAACACTCTTATGCTCCTCATTACAGTTTCGTGTTGTAGCTATATAGGTTGTGAATATTAGTTAGTCTGCAGTTGGTTAAAGCTGAACCCAAGACATTCGAAAGGATTCGACTATGATAAGCAGATGCAAACTGGATTTAGATTTAATGAAATTCAAACAAACCACAACCTTTTGCATGATATTGTGTGCTTGTGTAAGCTGTGTGCACAGGTCTACATGCAAGTGTTTACCAGATCAGCAAAAATGAACAGTCTTAATATGGTTAATAAGTTAATAATATACTTGTAAAACAGTATGAACTTTTCTCATAACATGTAGGTGTGTGTTTATGTGTGTATATGATGAACAGTATAACAAACGCAACTTGCTTTGTCACAGCAGCACACATGCCAATCTACGTACACACAAACTCGCAAACCATGATGTTAGAGAAAGCTTCTCTTTTCTCTACCTGTCTGTATTTGTTCCTGTTTCAACTAAGAACTTTTTGATACTGTCTCCCTTTCTCTTGTCTTTGTAAAGCTCCAAGTCTCTCTCTCTCTTTTATTGCAACATCTTGCCCCCTCCACCCCCCTCTCCACATGCCACTTACAGTGTATTGCATTAGCACTCAAATAGATATAAATCATCATTCTTTTTTCCCTCTTCAAAGTACCTCTTTCACATGGCCAAGTCCAACCACCCTTCAGTTAAACATCCAGTACTGTAATCTAGCCAGCCAATCAAAAGGCAACAACATAACCTCCATATCAGTGTCAATCAACCACTCTATCGGCCGCTGTATCTTCTCAGTGTCTCTGCAATCAGACAGGCACTCAGTCGGCCAAGTAGTCACTCAGTCCTCAATCTGCCCGCCTGCAGGTCCTCCAGAAGGGATGCAATACTGTTACGCTGTGCTAACCAACAAGAATTCATCAGCCAATCAGTTGACTAAACAGTTTGTCAGCAATCAAGCTAGCCAACCATCTAATTCACCAGTCAGCTGGTGAATCAACTAGCCGAGGGAATCAGGGGTAAAACAAAGTGTTTTGGGGCTGAATTGGTTTCCATTATGGTATTAATTTAGCTAGTGATCACACTTGGGTACTTAAAAATACAGCATATTCAATTACAGTTACTCGGAACCTGGTCGAAAGTCTAAACAGTATGTGCCAAACGAACTCAGTGATCAGATTATTTAAGTTACTCTTGGATAATTTGATAAACAAAGTCCTGTACAAATAATAAAAAGCATACAAAGCTCAGGATTTTTACAAAATATTTATTCTTTGATAACTTTCATAAATCATTTTTTTGCTTTCACTTTAAGTGTTATTATTTTGGCAGGTTTGTGCTGCTTTGTTTTTGCTTTTTCTTTTTGGCAAAAAAGGACGTGTTTTCCTTTTGTTTCCTGCATTTCAAAGCCATGACTGAATGGGATTAGTATTACTTTACTCGCCTTCCTGCCAGTCATCCAGTCAGTCTGACTGTAATCCATCTGCCAATCCAGTCAGTCAATCAATTGGTTGAGCTCCATCTTGAATTTAATACAAACAGCGGGCCAAACAGGGAACACTGATTACACTGAGTGCTACTCAGGATAATGAGTGCGATCAAGGTTCCCTGCCGGCACATACATGGCTTACACACGTACAAGACATACAAACAGACACACCACACACAGAAATCAATCCTTGTGCTTATTTACTTACAGCAGCTGTCTGTTTTCTCTGATGACACATCAGAGAGCGGTTAAATCACATGAATAATTGATCATATTTAGTTGTCTAGATTTGTCTTTTGTACTTCTAAAAGTGCAGAGGTACTCACATCTCAAACAGCAGCTGGTAGTTCAAGTGCTTTCATCATGAGAACTTTTAGTTTGGCCAGCATGTTGTGAATTCTGTCGGCAGGGGAACGTCATAGTCCAACATCTCTCAATGTGTTGTCAATAAAACCCAATGACGTTGTCTTACATGCATTTACTTTTCCTACTCTATAATTGGGGAAGGTTAGGCCTTGTGAATATACATACATGGTCATGTTATGGTTCTTTGCGTCTCATGTATTCCATTCTTCTGTGTTATTACAAAAATAACTGGAACATCAAACCTAAATGAAAAATCCTCTAGATAGAGCAGAACGGTTAGCTACTTTGCAATACTTAAAAACTCAACTTTGGTAAAAGTACATGATAAAGCAAAATAATTACAACAATAGAGTACCTGCAATTACAGCAGTTAATTTCCATCACGATATCTTACATTTACATTTAGACTATAAGCTACAGGAAAGATAAATACTCACATTATTGACATGTATAGACTTGGTTTGATAAGTGAAAACATAAATAGTTATCCCATAAATAGATATACTATTATACAATAGAATATTTATCACACAGATGTACTAAACACTGTGTATACTGTAGCTAATTACATCCGCCTATATGAGCATCTGCACACGCACATGAATTAGATTAGACTTGGCTGTCATGCATGATGGGGGGGGTTAGAAAATCACAAGCATTAATTTAATTTGAACATTTAACATGATCCATTCACAAGGGTGTGGATAAATAAGGCTGCAGTGTGGCAAAGCGTACACCCAGGCATGTTGGAAAGTCACAGCGGCACGTGTCGAATGCTCAAGAAATAAATACACCTTTGACAGCTGTAATACCATGGAATTAGTGTGAGAGTTAACCTCCTACTCTCCCGCTGTCTCTCATTTGTTCCCTTTCCCTCTGCCATTCGGTTCCCTGATCTCTGCCTCTCTTCCCCTCTCGCTCCTCTGTCCATAGTAATTAGATGGAATTGGTGTGAGGTACAGAACGTCAGCAAAGGGCGGAGGTGAAGCACACAAAAACATTTAGTGACGGCGGTCTAGCATCAGCGGCATATGATGTCACGGGCGATAAATCTGCCGTTGACCACTCGGGTGATGGATTGAGAGATGGGAGAGGAGGAGACGGAGGCAGGACTGGATTGAAGGGAAAAAGATCCGGAGAGAGGAAGTGATATAAAGAAATTAGAGAGATGAGGGAAGAAGAGAAGGATGGCGGATATGAAGGAAAACTGAGGGGTTGACAAGTGTGGATGATGTGGACAGTGAAGTGGAGGAAGAGGACGAAGTACTGAGAGAACGAGAGAGGAGGAGGGAGGGGAAATGGAGAGGCATAAAGATATAGAGGGAGGGAGGGTGAGAGAGATGGAGGGAATGATTATGAGTGGAAACATTTGTCTCTCAATCAGGATATGCACTCCCATAAATAACATGCTCTCTCAGTCAACAGCATGATGTCACCACATTCACTCATTCACCCACACTCACACTTTCTCTCACACACACACATTAAAAGGCAGAGACGGTGGTGGGGGGAGCAGATGTAGCTACATTGGTGCTGTCATAAAAAACAAAATAGGAAATTCACTCAAAAAAATCTCAATTGCACCACACTTTCCTCGTTCTGTGTTTAATTTTCTTTATTTCTTTTGTTCTCCTCCACGACTGAATGCTCTTGTATTTTGCTCATTGGTATTCTTGTTGTGTGTTTGTTCCTAGTATTTACTGTGTAAGGCACCCCATTAATGACATTTTATTGCTTTGGTTAGGACTTTCTGGTGTATCTCAGGATTAAAATGAGATAGAGAGGAACACACAGAGACAGATAAAGAAGGAATCAGGAAAAACAGGGAGAGACTATTAAAGATGCAGAGAGACAAAAAAAGAGATTAAGACAAATAGCCAAAGAAATTAAGGCTCATTTTGGCCATGTATGTAATCAATCTTCAGGTTCTCAATGCATGAGAGGACTCACTTTGTATGTAATGTGAGTGATTGTATCACCACTGGAAAAGAATAAGCTGGAAGAAACAGAGACATCCAGAGCAGCCGTGAGTAATGTGTGTTTTGTTTCGTTTGAAAATCCAGTTTTAAACTGCGTCTATGTATGAAGGTGTGCTATAAGCAGGGATTCTCTTTTTTCATAGCCAAAGTAACTGTTGGTTAGTCAGTCTTTGAGTCATCAAAACACTAAATAATGCACTGACCTCATGGGTATCGCTTGGTTGCCTGATTTTACAGTTTTTCAATTGGTCATGAGTGCAGATGTACTTTAGATGTCTTCTGATTTGAAAGAGACCTGTGGAAAACCTACACGAAACCAACGTGCATGAAGACCTGATCCAAAAGGGACCTGTGAACAGTCAGAACTGGTCCGAAACAGACCCAGTTATAATTAGTCTCGATCCAAAATGAGGTTGACCTGAACAGACACCAATACACAGAGGGTAGCCATACATGTGTCATCGAAAAAACAAGATGTGCCACAGCTGATAGCATGTCTGGCTGCATCCACTCGGGTATTAGACATATTGATACACAGACCTGAGACCTGTGGCAACAGAACAGGTCCCTATGACGAACAAACTCAAGTGAATATAATTATGACAGGTTCCGGGTTGGGTCTTGGTCTAAGTGGACTTGTTAGGACCTCTAATGTGTTACAGAGATAAATGTTTGACAACTTGGGTATCTTCTTGACCCTTAATTGTAGTTTTATTGTGTTTACATCATTGCTTTGAGGACAGTAACTGCACAGACTAATCTACGCATTTCACCTTTGATTGACTATTATTCTTTTAATGATTGATTTTTTTTTTTTTATTACATAAAAGCAGCTCGTTCTTCTCTGTTAGTGCAATACTATTGAAACGTTTTTGCTAAAAAGCTAAAATGATGTTGAAAATCAGTTAAGAGCACATAATGTAGGAGAGTAGATTTGGCCTTCTTGTCAATTCAATGTCAAATAAATGTAATTATCCTGATTGCTCAAGGCCGGACAATGATCAAATACTGATGGTGCTCACATCGTCACCATGAGACTATACTGTCTTGGGGCTTGCTTTAAGTTCTATTTTTCATGAAGTTTGTTCTTCTATCTAATACTAACGAATAAGAATTATGTTATTGATCCTTGAAGGGATTTTTTTCTCCTCCTCCTCCTCCTCCTCCCCCTCCTCCTCCTCCTTGACCACGGGGAGGTTCAGAGGTCAGGGTCAGCAAAGCAACGCAGCATTTCTGGTACTAGTTGGCGTTCAGCATCTTGCTGAAGGACAGCAGGAGAAGGCTCCACAGTTAACGTGGACGTTAAAAGCTGCAAATATTCCAGGTCATTTATGCTGACAGTTGCATTTTTTGCAATTGGTGGTGATGTTAAGCTTTAAAATTCATTCTGAGGCTAGAGCAATGCTTGACTTTTCATAAGGATAACATGGATTACGTGTGTATATGTATAAGTAATACACCATAAAAAACTGTCTGAATAACTGACTGTTATCAGCATTGCCCCTCTCTGACTCTGTCTCCCACGCTCTCACTCTCTTGCCTCTTCGCCTGTCATCTGTTCTGTATTCTCTCATGTCTTTCCCCATATCTGTCTTGTGTCTTTTCCACCCACCCAATATCTTTTTCCTTCTCCTTCTAACCATCTCATCATCTATTTTTCGCTGGCAATCAAAAATCAAATTCACATTCAAGGGAGCTTAATTGGCATGACCTCTGAATCTCACTCGCGTTCTCTCTGCGGGTTTATAGCTTTCAATTATTTTCTTTTTCCTCTGTTGTTTCAAGTGATGTTTCATTAAGGGACTGTCATTTCTGTTGCTAGGGCTCCCATCTCAGAGTTTTTTATCTGAGTCAACATGAATCACATTACAAATGCTGAATAGAAATGGCACATTCAATGAACTTTCCTCGGTATCAGAAAAAGTATTTCTCTACTTGGGGGGCAGGTGGAGTCTTGTTGCTGCAGAAATGATGCAATACTGATGTAAATATACCTCACATGACATATAGTAACATTTGTCAATTAAATATCTGTCCCAGAAGTAGCCTTTGTAGCATTATTGTGATGTACATAACTAATGCTAATTCATTCATGTAGTAGATTCATTTATTTGTTTGTTTTCTGGCTTTAAAGGAAAAACAAACTTTCTTTAAGTATAAGAATTTTTTTTTTTTAACTTACATTTTTATTTTCCTGAGCCTTTTGTTCACGTATTGTTTAGATAAAGAGAACCAGCTGCAATAGAATATGTCAAGATAATCTTTAGTCACATTTTTTTTTTTTTCACTTTTCAATGAA
>NTHP01000064.1:1459713-1484134 GCA_003416845.1 Oplegnathus fasciatus | reverse complement strand
GTGGATATATTTTTAGCAGAACAACAATTCATCTTAAAAGCACATTCTAGGAGGTGGAAAAACTAAAATACCAACCATACAGAATCATTTTAGTCCTCTGTTTTTCAGCATCCTCTTCCCAGTTTTAATCGGTCTAATAGGTGTTTTTATTGGGAGCATCTGACCATGTTTATACTGTACAGCTGACCTGAGATTTTTCCAAGGAAGGAAAATCTGTTGGATGCAGCGATTTTGGCTTATTGTTTTCAGGCATGGGAGCATCGTTGTTGTAATGTTTGAGCTATCCTCTGCACTCGCTGTTCCACCTGTTGAATCCACTCTGCAGTTTGCGTTTACAGATGTTGGCATTTTGCTTCATTTGCACTTCTTCTAACATGTCTTGTGCCATATTACCTGAATAATGGCATTTCAAGAACTCCAGTATTTAGCAACAACGTAGAGCTACTGATTATTTGAGGAGTTCATCTTTGTTTCATCACATACAGTGTTCTTCATGTCTAACACACAGATGCATGCAGAAACACGAACATAAAATTCTGGCAAAATACTGTGATAATTCATGTATACATAGATCTCAATTCCTGGTACTTAAGAGCCGCTGCCTTAAAAAGGGAAAGAGTCTGTATTTGAGTTTCATAATATATCAAAAGATGAGTGTGTGTGTGTGTGTGTGCTACTGTGACTTTGAAAGACAGAAATAGTAACTGAAAGTTTCTATGCATGCATACGATTGAGAGCTTGTGTGTTTGTGTGTGTGCGTGTGTGTGTGTGTGTGTGTGTGCGCTTGTGTGTCTATTTGTATATGTGAGTGATTGGCAGCTCATATGTATTTCATCTGAGCAGATATTGAGAAGAGTGACAGGGGGTGAAATTAAAATTGCATCCCTTGTCAGAGCATCACAATCCCCATCTCTACTCTTCAAGTGCTGCTTTGCCCATCAAAATCCAAATGGTGTGTGTGTGTGTGTGTGTGTGTGTGTGTGTGTGTGTGTGTTTTTGCATGCATTTGGGTTTCTCTGGGTGCAAGCACTAGTGTGTATGTGTATGTGTGTGTGCTTGAAACTGTGGGGGTATTTAGCCCGTCTATCAGCAAACAATACAGTTTTGAAATCTGACAGCTTCAGATCGCTCACATAATGACAGCCCACAGGCGGTTAACGCTGCAATCACACAAACTCAATACAAACCCTCCTCCCTTCATCCATCCATCCATCCCTCCCCTGACCCTCCTATTTATTCCCTTCTTCTTATTCTTCCCTTCTTCCATATTTATTTATTCATTTCTTATTGGAGGGGAAAGGGCTGAATAGGCGTGATTCTTTTGGCTGCTTAATTAAAATATATAATTCATCGCTGCGTCAAATGATTTTGCCTCTGCGTCTTTGTGGAGTCCGATTTGGGAACATTTGCATTTAAATTGGAAAGCCAGAAGGGAAATACACTAGGCGGGTCGGGGTGCGTGTGTGTTTGTGAAGATAGAAGGCATCCTTCTCTTAAAGAAATGCACATACATAGTCTCTTTCTTTCTTTCTTTCTTTAGGTCTTTTTTCTCTCACAATGTGAAACGTCCAAAATCACACAGGAAATATGGTTGGCTAAATGGCACCAGAGAACATCCTGTAATGGAAAATCTGGAGGTTTGTCCCTTGAAATAACAACTTTGTGTTCACTAACATTTCTTATGTACAATCAGCAAGTTTCAGTGGCCTCTTCTTGCTTATTAAATATAATCTGCATTTGGTAAAACCATCAAATAAATGACTCAAGTATGGACGCAACTAATACATACACATATGCTTTTATTCTCTGTATGTCTCACAAAACAGCCACACTCCCCCCTGTGAGCGAGCTGTCAGAAATAAAATTGTTCATTACAAATGTGTCTGCAGAGAAAATAAAGAGAAGCATCCTGAGCAAATGAGCTCTCTGGTTTGTAGCAACAGAAGAGTTTGAAGCCCTCCGGAACATCAACCATAGCTATCAAATGTACAGGGGAAGCTAACAATAGATGATTTGAATTGTTGTTCATAAGGCCATCAGCAGGAAAACTGCATGTGCAGAGTTCTGTTTCTAAGTGAGATATCCATCATGTAAGAAAAATGACACCTACTCTGGCAAACTGTTTACAGCATCAAATCAAAATGAAATATTTAAAAGGTTGTAGAAAACCTTATTCAGTAATTCCTTTAGGGTAAGTACTGAAAGGAGATTTATGGATCGTAAAGGCATTTAAAGTGTATGTGATGCTGAGAAAGTGGTGCATTATCCTGCTGGGACATAATTGGTGGTCGCCTGTTTTTAAGATGCTGAAACCAGTGTGCATGGCACCACAGAGCAGGTTAAAAGTCTATAAAATCACACCTTTCTCTGCCTGCTTGCTTTATATACTGACTCACCGCAACACAACTCACCATCTGGAGGAATGGGCTGTGCACATAAACAGGAAAGAGTGCCTCATACAGCAGCCAGGGAAGAGTACAAACAGGCAGCCACACAAAACTTCTCTCAGAGCTAAACATAGAGCCTCCTGAAGGAGTAGTCCCTTTAAATGCAAAAGTTTTTAAAAGACACACAGAGTCATGATAAAGTCTCAAATGATGGAGAATCGCCAGGAAGACTTGCCTTGGACAAGGAGAAAGGGTGAATAACTCCAGATACTTTCAGGGAGAATATACTGATTTCATCATCATGAAAAGTAAAACCTTGAAACTCTGAGGTAAGGCATCCTGTCCAGGGGGTACACTTGTACATCAAAACGATCCTCATTGCAGAAATAAGACCCCTGTTCTGTGCACTACTCAATGAACTGACTAACTTTTGACACGTTTGTCCTACCTTGGGGCAATGATACACAAGCAACATTTTTCCAAGCCATGGGAGACAAGCAATTTTGTCAGCAGATTTTTTTTTCAGCATTTCAGTTCACAGTAAGACCTCCACCAAATATAGAGAAAAAATCTATTTATCTGTCTATACAATTTTGATTTAAAAAAGGTAATTTTGTGGTCCTTAGGCCGCAGCATCAAATAGTTGTCTCAGGTTCGACATAAAACTCCAACAGTACTTAATATATTTACCTGCATAAGTACTAGAGAATGTAATGGACAGCAGTAGAAGCAAAGCAAAACTAAAAGTTGTACTTTTTCAATTTTATGAGAAATGCAAAAATTGCACTTTTGGCACACCACGATTCATAAAGTTCCTCCAAAAGTTAGTGAAGCTTTAAAGAACAACAAAAATAGCAAAGAAATGGTGATAGTTTTTCAAGATTTTTCTCTTTTTTTTTAATAAAAGGGATGTATGACAGGTGCATTGGAAGGAAGCGCAACTTAAGTAAACATTCAAAAACTAAATGTCGTAAATAAATATCCCAGCAGTAAGTGACACATTATGCGGGAGTTTCTTCATTCTTATTGTAATTATGAAAAATCAAATGTCTTGTTTTGGTATTTAAAAAAAAAAAAAACAAGTTTTACTCAAGTTTTACTAAACAGCCAAAATTCAGAGCAATCTTTTTTTCTATAACGCTTAAGAAGAGAATTAACATTTATCTAAGCCTCAGCAGTGTAAACTAACTGACAGGTGTTTATCCACAAAGGACTCGAGCATTAATTAGCTCAAATGTTAATGAGTTTACTGTGCCTGTGACCCCGCCGACCATAATAACAGGAAAAATGGATTCATAGCACCTCATCCATCAATAACTGTCCTGCAGATGATCCTTTTTGACCAAGCACACGTTTGCACACATCCACAAACACATAATCACGCATAACTGTTGCCGCCGTAACCTTTAATGTCATGCTCCCTATCCAATAATACAACTTCCTTATTCCCATAATGCTTTGCTTTACTTGGCAACACTAATTCTCTCATCAATCATGCAGGATTGCTGCAGATTACCCACAAGCGCTGAGGTGGGGGGTGTGAGGGGGGGCGTCAAGCCTGATAGTGTGTCTGCTGGCATTTTGGGTACAGCACGCACACGTGCACACACACTTACACACCCACTGATGTGCACTGTTGGCATTTGGTGCGGCGTGTTGATAGCCGGACGGCTGTGACCTTTTTCACAGTCATTCTGGCTATAATTACTCGCTAAAGACAACGCCAATCGTGACTCAAGAGGTAGCAGGGGTCACGTCCGTAAACACACACGCACAAACACACACACACACACACACCCTCGTGCACGTGGATGACGGCACTCGGCTCTGAGTGATAAATTCAGCCATTGATCACATGTGACTGCTCTCAGCTGGCTGAGATTTAGAGGACCTGAACACGTCAGCTACTATGTATCATGTATACTACAGCACTGCTGCTGTGGTGATGGTGGAAGTCCCACATCACATAGCTGCAGCATCTAACCTGCGTTTTACACAAGTAGCCAGTACATAAACGACACACCTCACGTTGCAGTGGTATGAGCTCATCCTGGGCGGATACTGTTTCTCATAATCTATGGGTAGTTTTTGTTGAGTTGAATTAGTATTAAAGCCTAATGTTATTAAACATGGTAGATTAACTCGGCTCAATCCCCAGGCTGTACGTGAATAAACAGCCAAAACACAACCTGAAACCTGATAGATCATCAGGCCTCATCACACTCATGTCAGGTAGCAGATCTCTGATGTGCATGTATGAGTGCTTATCGTGTGGGGTTTTTTTTGCATTTGAGCATGACTGTGTATGTGTGTGTATATGTGTGTGTGAGAGTGTTTTTGTCTCCACCCAGCCATCTGGACCTCCTTGTGTGTGTAGAAGCAGATTTAGGTGGTTAGAAAGCTCTGGAAAAACACAGTGTTACCTCCAGCCCTCTCACCTCTGAACTCTATAAGTGTATCAAAGCTAAGAAAACAGAGCACTTTGTGTGTCTATGTGTGTGTGTGTGCGCGTGTGATTGAGCGAGTTTGTGTCAGCATTCTTAAGGCCTATAAGGCTTTGAATGATGGGTGTAGACTCCCCTTTGTGAACAGGGAGCCTCCAGGAGCTGCGCAGCATGTGTGTGTGTGTGTGTGTGTGTGTGTGTGTGTGTGTGTGTGTGTGTGTGTATGATGGAGAGTGTGATGTACGGGCTGTGATGTTCTGAACAGAGGTGTTTTTACAGGGAGTTAATCAGAACCAGAGCTAAGGCCTTGCCCACAGTGGATGAAACATGCGCGCACACACCCACACACACACCCACACACACACACACACAAAGTCACTGCCCTACCTTTCCCTATTTCAATACTACGGAACTGCAGTTAATTGCATCAATTCCTTCAAAGTTACATTTTAAAGCATACGTCGCTACCAGATGGTGTTGCTACCTATTATGTGTAATCTGAAATGGAATAACAAGCCTTTAAAGAATTAAAATTTAAAAGAGTACTCCAACGATTTAGCATTGCATTTTTCTAACATCGTCAGACTCACAGCGGACAGTCTGAAGAAAAAAGATTAAAAATCGATGCAGGCGTCTTTTTTATTCCACTCATTCTTCTGCCTTGTGAAAACCCGCAGCTTACATTACCCACAATGCAACGCGACTGCAGAGAGTTCAGTCGGAGATTCAGGAGTGTTATGCAAGAAACGTAGCTAACGTAGCCCCGAGATGCTAGCGTCAAGCAGAGATGAGGAGCACACCCAGACTTTTTTCCATTTTCAAACTTGTAGTCTTCAGCCCCAACCGACACTGACATCACTTGAGGCAATTTACCCAACTTCACCCACCTCCCTCTGGAGTCACAAAACACTTGTTACAGATTTTTTTTCCCCCCACAAATGCACTATTACTCCCAGATATGTAAAATCAGTGGAGTTCCCCTTTCAGTGGGTGTCATGGGTGCCTGGCAGACAAGTTAGTATCTCAGGGAATAAAGATCATCATGAATCAAATGTCCATACTATAGAGAACAATGACTGTATTATGTAATTAATTCACAGTCACAAGAAAGCTACAGTAAATCTCTATTTACATGTACAATTCCATTTCCGCCCAAAGATGGATTGCCCTGTGGCAATGGAATCACAATTCATTTACCAATGCAGAATATGAATTTGACTCTGTGGTGCAATGTTGATACTGAACATCTACAAAACTTTTATGAGGAGCTGAATAACGAGCTCTGCACCAGCCAAGTTCAAACATTATTTATGGTCAGTGTGATGAAGCATTTTTGTGTCCAAAACCAGTTGATTTTATAAAGTGAACTTTTCTTCTGACCAGTGTGCAGGCCAACCTCTTTCTGACGTGACTGAAAATACTGAAGCATTTCTTCATTCAATAATAAAAAAAAAAAGAAATGTGAAGTATCCAACAGGTTCCATTGAGTCCAGCAGGTTCCTGGCTTTCACCTAGGCACGTTCAACCCCGAGTCTGGGGAAATGCTTTTGCACCATTGTAGTGCTGAGATACAATTGTGGATGGTCGAAAACCAGTTTGTTGGAGTTCAAATAGAGCATTTTAAATGCATGAAACTACCAAGTACACATCATTATTATTTTTGTACTTCCTATGTGTGCTTATCTTCTGTCCTAAGGGTTTTTTTCAGCAACATAGCTCATGAATGCAATGCTTTCTTTACTTTACTTTTTCAATCTTGGATCTTTTGTAAAGACACCACAGAGGAAGGGGTTCTGAAAGCACAAAAAGATAACGTTATCATGACAACACATAAGGGGACCTCAATGTCTCCATTTTTGAGCCCTAATAACTGTTTCTTAGTATTCAACATATTCTGCCTGGCATTCCACCATCTTCATAATTTTGCATGCAAGGGTGGTGACGGTTGATTCAGGACTTATTCGAAAGTGTCAGACTGAGCTGAGAATCTAGCCCTGTGTTTGTCTCCATGGAATATCTGCGTTTGCTTTTTTTCTCCCAAACTAGAGGCGATTGATCTCTCAGACATAAGCTGCAATTGTGCTTAAGGCCTTAAGTTAGAGAGTGTGCGTGACAACCAGAAAGAGAGGAAGATTGAGAAAGAAGAAGACTTTGAAGTAGAGAGACAGAAAGGACAGATGGAAAAGTGGAAAATAGATGGAAAAGAAAGATTCAAATGTGTGTGTGTGTGTGTGTGTGTGTGTGTGTGTGTGTGAATGTAAGCCTGAGTGATTCCCTGCATGTGTTGGAAACTAAAAACAGTATGTTTACTCAACCTGTTTGCCAAGCCTCTTTAGTAAATAGAGAGGATACAGTAGCAGCATAGACCGGGCTTAGACACTCTCAAACACACACTTATACACACATACACACAATCATGCACACATACACCACACAAACACTATGTGTTCAACTGTCCACTGGTCTTTACCACAGGAGGCTATTTGTAGAGTTGATTCCTATGGCTTTCATGTAGGTCTGTCTATTAGTTGGGTGGCCTTTCACGCACATGCAGACATATACTCTACACGCGCACACACACACACACAGCATATACAAGACTGCCAGACACACACAAGGATGCACGTAAATGCACATTAAGGAAAACACAATATAAGTTATGAATACAATGCACATGGACATGCATTAAACCTTGAACACACTCGTGCAATATACACTGTTTATGCACAAACACATACACATACTGTAGGTGTGCACAAAACCCACATGCACTGTAAGTTGGGTGGCCAAGAACCTCAGTAACCAGATAAACACACTAACTATATTGGAGCATTCACTAAAGTACAGTTAAGTGTCTGTTGCTTCTTTCGGCGCAAATACATGACTGAAATAGTCGTGTGTGTGTGTGTGTGTGTGTGTGTGTGTGTGTGTGTGTGTGCATGTTCAGTGACATTTGCATCCTTGCCTCACTAGCCTGATATAAAACTCAAGAAAATGAAAGTAATGAATTGTGCTCGTTTATATTGTGCATTTCTTATTTTTTATGCCTTCTGTAAATAAATAAATAAACAAATATGAGTATTCTGTACAGAATTTGTTACAATAGTCCACCAATTACTTACAAAGTGCAGAAATTTGAGATCCACCAAAAGTAACTCATTAGGCAGGCAAAGTCACAAATTGAAATAGACTGAAATAGATTGCTTCCTTCCTGAGTGGTCAGTAGGCCAAAGAGAACTCTAGTTACTGTGGGGTTATGTTATGTTATAATGATAGTATAATCTGGAGCATAATTAGCTCATAAGCATAACTGCTCGGGAATAGGCCAAAACATCCAAAAGTCCAAGTTCAAATAAAACACAAAAATACAAAACACTAATTTTGTGGCATTAAACCCAGCTTGAAATTAACAAACCACTAAAAGAGGCCTAAAGTTTGTAACGCAGTGTGTTTTGGGAGGAATGTTTGAAGGCAGAAATGTACTTTATTCTTAAACTAAATTAAAAGAAAAAGACATCTCCTTTTTGTTGGGTAATTCAATGCGTTCCATTATAAATGCACAAAGACAGAATAACAGTATATTTTGGGGGATTATTATGCAATGTGTCTTGAAGTGTCTCGCTTAAGGACATTTCAGCAAGGTGAACGTCCAGCCTGACACTTCCACTTAGGAAGTATTATTAAAGTCATAAGCTAGATTTGCACCCCGGAACATAATGAGTGCGCCCCACGCACCTAAACCTGCTGAGCACTCAGTAACCTCATCTTACATCACACTTGTGCGCTCAGTAGCCCCAGGAAGAGTCATCTATTGCTGAACAGCACTATTCTGGAGGACTACACTTACTCATCGCTGACTTAACACTGATGTCATTATCTAAACTCACCCTGTGTCTATACGTGTGTGTGTGTGTGTGTCATGGAGAGCGAGAGAGTCATTCATTATCTCAGTCAACTCTCTGTTCACCACGAGCCCTATAGGCACACATTCTGTCAGCCATCCTCTCACTTTCTATCCCTCCCAGTGACGCTATAATTCAACATTTTAACTCGAGCTGTCTGTCTCTTTCTCCCTAGACTCATGTCTCTCATTCCACCTCTCTCTTTCCACCTGCTGCCTATCTGTCATCCTCTCCAACATTTCCCTGCCCTCCTCTGTTCACCTTTCTCACATGCTCTCACCTCTGTCATTCACTCTTTCTTTCCAGTCCAGTCTGTTCTTTTCTCTCTCGACCTCTCTCTCTCTATCGCTCCTTCTCTCCCCCTTGTGTCCTCCAGTAAACGCTGATGACAGCATTTCCTATTTTCACACAGCAGAGAGCCCTGAACTTCCCGGAGGAATTGCCACGACGATGATACACCAATGAGTAAGCAGGGACAGTGACAACCTCTGAATGCAAATCTGTTTCAGTGTATAATGCAACAGTTCATTTGTCTTCATATATACTGACTTAACTTGGCCTACAGCAGATATGAGCTTTCATATGGATGTCAATGAGGCACTATTCAAATTAGGTATTTGGCCATGAGCCCCATAAACTATATAATAGCTTATTTTGATTTTTACTTTTAAAAAAATGGAATCACATAAGATAGGAAATGGAGGTAATGGCAATTTGACAATTCAAGCCCTCAGAAGTGGGAGGAAAACACAAATGACTAACAGCTCCCCCTCCCACGGCAAACTAAATCTGAGACGCCCTTGAGCAAGGCATCGAGCCTCCATCTGCTCCGGTGGCCAACAACAGAAACCTGTATTCACGAGTCAGCAATTACAGCAGCACATCTCTCTGGCATAGTGTCAATATATTTCCTGAGAACTTCAACACTAATGTTATCCCATGCCTTCTGCAACTCAAGCCAAANNNNATATATATATATATATATATATATATATATATATTGTAATTTGCCTCAGCCTGAGGTGGTTTCTGAGTAATCACCTGAATTCTTATTATATTGTTGAAATTGGCTCTACCCATGATTATAGAAAGTAATACATTTATTTATTTATTGTGAGTGCTATGTAAGTGGCTGTGTAATTTCGAATAAGTGGCTATTTTCATTACTCATGCAAAAAGAGATTAGAATTCCGTGAAAAAGTGAATTAACACAAACACAAAGCAGTAGAGTATATCTCAAAAGGTTAACGAAAATCCTCCAACATTGCTAACCATGAGGTGCAGATCTGATTAAAGCTGCACATACATATGTGTGTTTCCATGCGTAGGTGAGCGCTTGTGTGTGTGCTGCCCTAAGTAAACGCTTGACTCATCAAGGTCTTGACAGAACTATTAGCATCTTCTTCCCATTTGTCCCCTCCCACACACACACATACACACAGTCACACACACACACACACACACACACACACACACACACACACACACTCCTAGCACTTTGCTCCTGCCCTTTCATTGTTTATTAGCGATGCAATCCGTTATAAAGGTTTTGCCAGGCATCAGCGCTGCTTGGCCCCTACGCGCAACACCTTGCATCCACCCCTGCTGCATCTAAATGGCCTGCTGTGGGGAAATATCGTATCAACGCGGTCTCGAAGGTTGCGGTCACGCTCGCCAAAACAAAATAAATGCCAAACCATAACAGCAGAAGGAGAGGCAGGGAGAAAGGTACTACTATTAAGGACAAATGAAGATAAGGATGACGTTGGACAAAAAGTTGAAGACTGAAAAGATATGATGAAGACCAAGGAGGGTATGAAGAATTGTTAAGACAACAAGAGGCAAGTAGGAGGGAGACGATCTGAATGGCTGAATGAAAGAAAAACAGCACGATATGAAGTGAAGTGAAGAGAGAACGATACGAAAAATCCCATCTCCTCTCTCCAGATTCCACACATGCTGCTGTGAGTACATACACACATGCACGGCGGACAAAGCATATTCACAAGCGCTGCTGCACGCACAAATACACATGGGCGGCCAAACACACACACAAATACACACAGACGGATGCTTGTGTGCAGTTTATGTAACTGTGTTTGTCTACCGATTATCATGAACTCATTTAAGACTCTTATGCAACAGCACTTAGATATTCAACATTCAAAATCATTTTTCTCACACGGGATTTGGAAACTCTGGTCTCCCGCGTTGCTCAGCCAAATATCTAACCACCCAAGCTGAAAGAAGTCCCTAAACTACACTGACTGAAAGAATAAACTTTAAGAGTGAGAGAATGAAAGATACTTGAACCCTGAACAGTGATCATAGCAGTGGTATTTTAGCTTTTCACAGCAGGAGCTTTAACATCTGTGGGTGGGTATTATTTGCACGGAAATGTCAAAACAAGAAATGAAAAAATATATCGTTGGGATCCTGGGGGTTTATTCTTCTTTTTTTTTCATATCTCATTTCAAACAAACAACTGATAACTGTCACCCACCAGTGGGAAATATTTAATGACTCTGGAACAGAACCAAATGATGATATGAATTGTTGACTAACAGAAAAACATGGGTGTGACTCAAGAAATAAACCCGTTTTCAGATTCTGCCATTAATCATTTCACAAGGGCATATTCTAAGGTGCAAATGCAAACTTAAAATACTGGTGTCTTTCTTTACCCACTGATAAGAAGCTGAACCTGTAACTCTTCAAAACTGCATTTAACTGCTTCTAAAACTGTCTTTTGGGTTTTAAATATAGATATATTGCACCTTTTCTTTTTTGGAGTAACCAAACCAAGTTGAATACAAATAAATATTTGAAGTGAATAATTGCAGTCAAGATTTATGATTACAGATTATATACATGTAGAATTTAGTTTCACCAGTGACAGAATGTATTGAATAGAATACCATAATCCAGCTAATAGGTGAAATCTGCGAGATTCTTGGTGTAACAACAACTGTGGGCTTACAACAGCATCATAACCAATGATCAACACAAGCAAAAATGGATGTAGTACAACAACAAACCTTCACTCGATGTAACACTTTCTCAAGTCAAAACCACATCACTAACCTTATGACTTAATAGGCGTCAAAGGGGAACACCTAGAATAGTAAAAAAAAAAAAAGATAAACAGTTACTTAAACATAAAATTCATATTATGTCCTTTCTTTCTTGTTTCTCATACTCTGTCAGGATGTTGATGGTGACAAAAACCTGCCTTCTCCTCACCTGAATCCACATGCTAAAATATAGAAACACTTTGTAGAGCAGAAATGTTGGGACTTTTTTTTAAGGTAATAAGTTGTTCAGTGATGTTTTCAACTATTTATAATTACAGTAGTGAATGTTTTAGTGAATTCTTTCTTTCTTCGCTTTTCGAGAGTGATACACGACCAAACTTGATGCCCACGTGTTTGCCAAGCCGGGCTTACAACCAAGTATGACTTATTTGGCTTATAAGAAATAGGAGCATGCACCAGTGGGTGTATGCATAAACAGTGGATGGAGCATCAGCGTTCTTTGGGGACTAAGTTTGTATCAGCTGTCTATAGGTTGCCCTTTTCATTAGATACTCCCACTGGTGTCGGCACACATTTAGCTTTAAATATGGGTTCAATGGGGCTTGTTTTCCTTTTGTGAAATAACACACTTGGTGCTATTTTTCCTGCAAATGATGAAAATCAACTTTCACTGACTGGAAAATTACCCTCGCTTGGTGATCCATCACAGTAAACAAATGTTGGCCCTTCTTCGTTTCCTGCTATTCCCCTGTGACCAGCTTGAGTGATTTTCTGTTTGTGTACACATTCAGAGACGTCTCATCGGTTCACAAGATGATTCTGGCTCTCTGATTACGTGAGCGAAGCCAGGGGGCATGCAGGTCAAAGAACATTTGACGTAATTATGTTTTCACTTAAATATGAAATCCTTAATCGCCGTGGTTGCAGTCCACTCTCCTTTATGTCAATCAGTTTACACTCAGGAACATTGTTGCTAACAAATAATCCATCCAAAACACTGCTGCACAAATTGAATTATTATCTGCCTCCTTGTATTAAGGTCCATCTTGTGACAGCAGTTAATTACAAGCTGGGTATTGGTTAGACACTACAAAATAAAGAATAAATAAAATGAAAAGATTAAATGTGCAAATCTACAAGGGCAAATTCCACATACAGCAAAATGACAACTGAGCAACTGTAATACAGGTATAGGCACAAGTAAATGCGCTAAGTCTGTGGTTAACATCCTGCTAAACTCAGTAAACCACACAAGACAAACAAAAATGCAAAGTGGGCTTTAAAAAACGGCATGAAACAAACACAAACAGGATTCCAGTTTATGAAAGACGAGTTACAAGGAAATGATTTGGAAAGAATGGAAACATAAAAGAATGAATAACGACTGAACAAAAGTAATCTTGCAGTGTTGTTATCCAGCACAATGGGATGACAAACGTTCACTGGTGTACAGCAAAGTGGCTGTAATGTTTTTTATTGTTCGGAGGTGGCTCAGAAAGAGGTGATGCAGAGATGGATGTTAATCAAATGCTTTCTAGCTCTCGCGCACATACATTTAAACGAGTGGAGGCATACGCACGGCTTTTTGGAGCTCCTTCTTAGATTCTATTTCGAAAGCCGTGTGAGATGACTGACAATCGCTGTCGGATTCCACTCCATTACTCGCACGCACACACTCAGACGCACACATATATATCGATTACTAAAGTCTGCAGCCCATGGAGTGGAGCAAATGTGAAGTGGGCGAGGCAGGGAGGAGGTATATGCACATACGAACACACACGTTGGGGAATGGTGGAGCGCCTGTAAGCATCTGTCTCCCGCCGATATAGAAACGTGCACAGACACACACGTCACACAGATTAAACTAAAGGCGTATCCACCTGCTTGCTGTCGTCTCGCTTTATGTGTTACTTGAGGAGCAGCGAGGAGAATAGTGGAAAAGGAGAGGAGAGGACTTTTTCTGACAAACTTCCCCAGACTCCTCTGTAAGATGATTATTCTGTAAGGTCAAAGGATTTCTGTAAGAGCACTAACACTCTTGTGTTTCCTATTTTTGCTTGTATTGTTGGTGATCTACAGTAAGACGTCCAGCTTAATCTGCTGTTGCATTTACTGTAAGCTGCAGATGGATAAAACTGCCAGCTTAATGTCTAAAATGTAGAAAGGGGTGAGGTGAGGAGCGGAGAGGAGAGGAGAGGAGAGGAGAGGAGAGGAGACAAAATAGACAAGAGGCAATTGAGAGCCAGATCAATGTCAATGTGAGAAACAGGGTAACGGAGGAGGCTGTTTCGAACTCAAAACACTGATCATTCACACTCCAACTACCACACACACACAACCGTTTAGCTAGAAGCCAAAATGCTCCTGCCACCCAGCAACCCAGGTTTCATTTTTCCACCTTTATTGGGGTCCAGCTCTCCACTTATACCTCCTTTCTGACACCCTACCATGCACCTGCCTGCCTCTCTATCTGTCTATCTACCTTCCTTTGTCTGACTACCTATATCTGTTGTCCGTGTTTTGCTGCCTCTGCAACGGAGAAGTTTGGTTGCACAAGGTGTGAAATGAGACTATATTGATCTGTCTGCCTGTGTGGATGTGTGTTTATGAGTGTGTGTGTGTGTGTGTGTGTGTGTGTGTGTGTGTGTGTGTGTGTAATGCTAACAAAACAGGTATTGAAAATGGGTCTGTGATGGATTTTATAATAGGGCTGGTCTAATAAGCCACATTTCCTTTGAGTCATGATTTCCTCATTTTGGCTTCAACAGAAAGAAGCTGCGGGGTGAAAAAGCAGCTTTGNGTGTGTGTGTGTGTGTGGGTGCGTCAGAGAGAGAGAGAGAGAGAGAGAGAGAGAGAGAGAGAGTGAGTGAGAGCCCTCCATGTCATCTTCAGGTAAGTCGGTTTTTCATCTTACTAAAGTGCATGTGCAGTGTGCAGACAAAACTAATAATGAGTAAGATAATGACATCATCATGAAGTCAGCGAACTGACACACACAGAGCAGTGTTATAGCTCATATTTACGCCCTCATTTACCAACATGCCTTTACACTTTGTAAACACGCATCACCGTGTGTATTTTAATGTTACTGCCATATTATCAAAATTCTGGAGGCATTTTTTCCAATGTGGTTCTGTTGATTAATCCTAATCTTTTGTAAATTGGAAGTGAATTCACTCAAATTTATTAAAATCACTTAATATAATGGCACTGCCTTAGAAATGTGTTGCAAGGCAAAGCAGATAAAGACAAATGCTATACTGTGAGAAATGGCATCAAAGAGGCCGTTAAGTAGGAATTTCTCCTCCTTATCTCTCCCGAGGCAATGATACTCAACAGTTTACCAGACCACACATTCCACTATGTAGCAGCCAAAGAAGTGCTGTGTCTGCCCAAAAACCGGCCAAAACTGTGCCAATAAATTATAAAGTAAGTAAATATTAGCCACCTTCTTGAACAGATGTGCTTAGTTTAATCACACACATTGTTTGTTCCCATAAATCATTATTGTTTTATTCCAGTCATGTATGCCTGCTCATCTGTTCAGTACATAACCCCGCCACCTCTCAGTGAACTACTTCAAAAACTTTATGACTCTGTCTGTGTGTCTACATTCGGGTCCCAACTCCTGTTGCTACCATTACTGAACTGTGACAAATCCCTGTACAGTCTACTGGCTTGAATGTCAGAATTTTACTTCCATATACAGTCACTGTAACACCCATCCCCCTGAAAGACATTATTAAACCCTCAGGTTTCATTTTCTTTTAAAAGGCATAAGAGGATCAGTTGCAGCAAAACATGGGGAAACAACCTGGTCGATTTTGAAATGAATGTATATCTTCTCCTTAATTCTCTTTTTTTACCATCCTTAATGGCTACCTGGCAATGTTTTTCCAACTCTTCTCTTCCGTTTCCCTCTGCCATCCTTCCTGTCCTCTCCTAGCCTCATTTTTCTACAATTTCATCATTCCCCCTAGCCTCCACCAGCTCTCTCACCTTATTTACCCCTTATCCTTCACTTCCTCTACTTTCTCCACTCTCCCTTCATCTTTCCTTCCACTCTCAAGCACCCTCCCTCCATCATCTTCACCTCCCCTCCCTCTGCTTCTACATCCCTTCTCCATGCATTCCTCCCTTTCTTCATCCCTCATCCCCTCCCTCCCCCCTTTCCTTTGTAAGATAATACATTTGCAGCCTGAGTGATCTATTGATTCCCTGAACCCCAGCGCCCTTCAGAAAGGTAATTTTTTAAGGAGGAAAGAAGCTTAGACAGAAATGCAGCACATTTCAAGGTGAAAGGGGCTCTCCCCACTTTACTCATCGATGGAAACATCCCTGCTTTTTAAAGAGGGTGATGTGTGATGGGCAAAAAGTGCAAAGTGTTCCATGTACCTCCTCTGCCATCCTATCTCCTCTTTCTACACCCTGTGTGTTTGTTTTCCCCTTTCCTCAGTATCTGTCAAGGGTTCTAATGAAGGAATGGAAGCCAAACAAAGTGGCTGTTGGAGGAAACTGCCAAATAATGTCTCTTCAGATTGGTGGACACTGCATTTTGGAACTGTCTCAGTGTTTTGGTTCTTGAAAGGGTACTGGCAATGCTTTGATTCAAGCTTATGTACAGAACTTAATAATGTCAAGCAACCTGTACAGGGTATTGTATTGATACGGTGTTCCTGATATGTACTTTTAAATCACCTACCTGATGATACATCTGTTGATGTTGTGGTAAACTGAAGTTATCGATTACGCAAGGCTCCTTATTTAAGTGAGGATGGATTACCTGTCTTAACAGGTTTCAACTCTTTGTAAGTTTATTTTCATACAACAGTGAAATTCATGTAAACCAGTGGCTGTCTTAGGGAGGGGATCATTGTAAAAATATATGTTATGCTTTGGTAAATTGGTTGACATCATCTGTAGCTAATGAACTAAAAGACCACTGGTCCTTTTAGGGATTATTGGAATACCACTTAATTCCTGTTTTGACACTAAATACTCACTGTTTTGACACTCAATTTTGCTGCAAAAGTAGTGACCACAGATTTGGTTGTGGGGAACATCACCGTTTTCATTCTCTATTTGCCACACACAGCTTTGCTGCAACTTAGTGGACGCTTAATTCCCTGAAGGGAATTATTTAGAATTCAGATTTTGTTCTGTTTTCAGCCACCAGAAGGTCACAGAGGAACAATCTGGCAGCTGCTCACTTGAAAGGAAACAGTTACCACTGCACTTTTATTGCAGAACAGATTTATATTAAGGACCTTGTGATGAAAAACATCATGTGAGCAGCAGCAACACTTTTCACTTGAAGTTTCCACCATCCTTCCCATTTCTGACATGACGTTATGGTCCCAGGATTTGTCCTTTGACCAGTGGATGTCGTGTCTGTGACAGCCATCACTCTGTGTCCACTCAGAAAAGTGGCCCTGAGAAGTCTATCTAACGCTCAGCCAGTGGGCCAGCTATAAATGGTTTGGTTTAAATGGGATGTCCCAAGGGGACAAAGAAAGCCCTTCCAGTGGAAACAAGTGGCTCAGTGACCAGAGACTAATGCAGGTTATCGTCAATGATAATTAGCCATCATGTTGCTTTTATGTAATGGCTCAGATGGATGACGGGGCATTATTCTGCCCCATCAGCCAGGGATTAATGCTCTTCATTTATTTATTCATTAATTGATTAATTATTTAGGGAGAAACATTGAAATAAATCCAGTGTTAGACCTCTGTGGCATGATCATTGCTCAAATAATGGAATGCAACTCTTGATATGCAACAGTGCTTTTACTGTATGACAATATTATAATCTTGAGTGTTCAACTTTTGAATTAAAAACTGCCTACATTTCTGTTAAAGAAAGTAATTTTTATTTGTCCTGTGGGTTGAGAACTGTCTGCACTGAGCATTAAATTTCCCAGCATAGCTACACCTTGGCAAGGTCACACAAGGTCTGAGGAAATTCAAGTACAAAACTCAGTTTCATTATGTAAGGAAAGCCACATGTGCCATTCCTGGAGGCGGGTGTTTCTAAAACTCTCTGCCACTGCTTTAGGATTTCCGAAAGTCTCATTATCCAAACATTTTGACGAGATGTCCCTCCAGCTTTCAAAGAGCTTGACGAGAAAGAGGTCTGACTATGCGAGATTATCTTTGGGCAAAAGGGTTGAATGAAAAGTAAGGACTGGAAACTTTGTTGCAGCCCCACTATTAGGCTGATAAGATGGATTTTTACATGCAAATGTAGAACTCCACCACCTGGTGCAGCTTTAGGCTAGCTCTGAATGAGACTGGATTCTGTCTAGATCCTTACCATCTTTGAAAACCATTTACGTAGTTAACTCTTTATGGAGCTAGATAGTTAAAGAAAAAGAACATGGTCAACAATGAAAACAGTGGGACAATAGGACTGTCTACGAGGCAGCTGCCTCTCCTCCTGCCAAGAGTCTGATTCGATAAATAAGAGGAATGGAAGAGGAAAGTGCAAAGAGGAGAAAAACAGGTCAGTGGGGAAGGAAAGTATGAAAGGAGGGCGAAAATAATAAAACGAAGAGCTTAGAGGTACAGCAAAATTAATGAAAAAAAAGATAAAATGTCTAAAAAAATCTTTTAGCATTCGCATCAACAGATCTAATATCAGTGAGAGCCCTCCCTCTTCCCCTTCATTCTTTCTCTGTCTATTTTTTTCTCTCTCATCCTCTTCTCACCTCTCTCTTGGGGAGGGGGATAAGTCTTTATCAAAACAAATGGGTCTTTGTGAAAATACTGCACTTATCTGTAATCGCAGGCAATCAAAGAAACTCTGATGTTTTCTGTCAAGGGCCCGATAGCGACCATCTTGGCTGACTGTCTTTCTGCTCTCTGGTGAGCACAGCTGAAGTAAACTCTCTGGCCTTATTTTCTAATTTTTTTCCATTTTTTTCTTCGTGATATCACATTGGCATATCATAAACAAATTACACGTCACATTCTCTGTCTCTGGATCTCCCTATATCCCTCCCTCATCATTGCCATTTAGTTCCCTTCCATCTCTTTTTACAATCCTCTCACTGCATCACCCCAACCCTCACAAAACAACCTCTTTGTGATGGATATAACTGCTTAGCTGCTCCATAAAGGTGGCGTAATGGATGTCATAGCTCACTGATATTGTTGCTACACGTCACTTCAACCATGTGTTCAAATCTCCCCGTTGAATGGAGCCATTCTAGCATGTGTGTGTTGGGTTTGCGTATTCATGTGGAAAAGAAAGCATTATGCAGGAAACATTTTATACCCAAGAAAATAGGCATGACATTTTTAAGGTGTCGCTAGATTAGGGAGAGAAAATAAAACAGTTTAAAGAGTCGGTTCACCCTAATTACAGATAAAACAATTTCTTAATACCCATAGTGATATTTAGCCATACAGATTTCTGGATTTATGTTATGCACAGGTTTTTAGATGTCTGGGATTTCTGCCACCACCCCAATACAATGGAGATTACTTGGGTTACTTTAGGTAAATCACAGATCTCAGTGTGAACACTTTTCACTGAGGATACTGAGGCAAAATCCAAAATAAGAATAGTATAGAATATAAAACAGAAGAGACAGAAATACATTAAGCGAGCAGACAGGTAGATTGATAGACAGATGCAGAATCAGATGCAGAAACAAGAAAGCCAACCGGGGAAAAGAGACAAAGTGAGAAATACAGACAGAAAAAGAAGAAGAAGTAGGGAAAGTTGAGAAACAGCAGGGAGAAAAAGCAAAAAAGGACGTATAGACAAAGAGACCATGTCGAAACATGGCAATACGGCTGATGGCAGCGTGTATGTATTTAGCAGATGGCTGACAATAATTAGCTACAGGATGAGATCTACAGTGCACCACTGGGTTCAGCTAATTCACAATATGCTGGATTCAATACGTACATTCTCTTCGGCAAGGTCAATTAGCTTCCACACGCCTTGTGGAGCAGCATAGCTTATACAAAACGGCATAGAAGCTAAACTGAAGTTGACACTGAAGAAAGAAAATTGAATAAGATATAATAAGATAAGCATGTAACTTTTAAAGCAATGTTGTTGCTTTGCATTTTATCCGGTTCTCAATGTTAATAGCCACTACTGCTACTGCTTCCTCCCTGTTACTCAGTCAGGTGTGGTCGCCCCTTTTCGATTGACAATATTACTCTGGGTCTAAGTGACAAATTCAATCTCTTCTGGGTGAGTACAGCTCTCTACCTTAACAGCTTCGATCTCAGGCTCCAACTTTTAGACAGAGAGAGAAGGCTGATGCGGTTTTCCTTGAGCATGAAGATGGGTTAGTGATAGTCTCATTTTGCACCGTCTATCTACTTTAGAAACTTCACAGGGATTAGTTTACTCTTACTTTTCTTCTCTACTCCTCCATTACAACCTCACTTTAAAATTCAGGAGGCATCGGCTCATGACAACCCGTGTAGCAGCCAATCACTAATCAGCGTGCTCTTTATTAATCCAATCAGCTGCTTCTGTAACATTCTGCCTTCAGCTCCTTACACTGATGCCAACATCTAACTCCCCACCAGCACAACTGCCAGCATCAAGACTCTATCCAGAATCAGTGGCAAGATGGCCAATTACAGGATTCATCCCAATAATCCAGCACTGACTCCAGATGGACTCTGGAGCTTGATCTACCATATGCCTATTTATCCATGAATTAGTCAGCGATTTTGACATATCTCTAATAGCAGCTTATTCAATCCATGCATCCACACATCCATTTTCTATACCTTCATATCCTGTTCAGGGTTCCGGGGAACTGGAGCCTATACCAGCATGCACTGGCACAGCTAGATAACTGGCGACCCTGGACAGGCTGCCACTCAGACACATATTCATGCCTTTGGCCAATGTAAATTTCCTAGTTCACCTAACATGAATGTTTTTGCACCAGAGGAGGAAACTGGAGAATCCCATGTGTACAGAAGCATGTTGTCGGTATAAATATGCATAATTAACCCTAAATTGAGGTAATTAGTATTTGTTATATTGTATGATCTTTGAGTCAAATGAGCATACTATTACACAAAACCCTTGCTTTAAGGGAATAGTTCAACATCTTAAAATATATTTATTCGCTTTCTTGCCGGGAGTTGGATAATGAAGATTGATAACATAAAGACCGGAAACAGCTGCTGTTTTTTGGCCAAAATATCTGACTTTTAACTACTTACCGGGTAATTCAAATAGTTCTCTCGAAGGATATTCCACTTGGGCATTAGAAAACCTTACATATCTAACTGGGCATCCTAAGCTTTGTTTGTAACATGTGTCGTAGCTGTGTTTAGCAGCTTTGTGGGTTTTATGGCACATGAATACAGTAGAGTGGTCTGGGTCAAAACCATTATTTCTCCTAATCTTTGTCTGTTCCTGGTCTACTGGATGCCCAGCATGGTCATAATTATAAGGCCATGGTCCGTCATATGCGTATGAGTATACATTTACAACCTCTTCAGTGTCAAAACTAGCGTTGGGATCCACATTTATCATTGTTAAACTTGACCTAGCATGGTCGCTCTCCCTTATGTGACGTCACGTCGAATTCGTGTTTTTTCAGGTGGACATAAAACCCTCTTACAAAAACGACAGTATATGTATATTTTTATTGAAAATGTAGTTTCTACATAATTTTACTACACATCGATTCATTGGGGTCTCCAACCTGCAAGTTTTCGACCTTTAAGTCGAGCAGAGGACCATTCTTGCATGTTGTCTAGACTATCTAATAAAACAGACGTTACTGAAAATTAAAATGATTAAAAAAATTTAATTGGCGCACTAAATTTATGAATATCAGAGCAATAAACCCCTAATCTCTTATGAAACCTCTTCCCATGGATAGGTTGCTAACTGCCATATCTACATAACTCTTGTGGATGTCTTTTTTTGTGAATTGGCAGCAGTAACGAATTTCCCAGCTTTGCTCAGGGATCTAAATTGGCTCACAGTGTGGTTAGAGATAGAGGGGTATTAACAAAGCTTGCTGAGAAAGACTGAGAGGAAGAGATGGGGAGACAGAATGTATACAAAGAGGCAGGGGAAGATGAAGAAAGACAGTGGAGGGACAGAGTTGGGTGTAGAGAGAATGAGTTTACATAGATTGAAACACAGACAAAGTGAGTGAGCACCAGAGATAGAGTGGAAAAGAGTAAATGACCATACTATAATAGAGGGAAGCAGAGAGAGCGAAAGTAATGGCTTGACTGACAGAAATAAGGCGAGCGATGTGATGCAGAGGGAGAACACAGCCATTTCTTTGGCCCCCATTCACATTCCTCCACCTCCTTCTCCTCCTCCTCCTTCATGGTAAGTGATAGGAGTTAGTCCCAAATCCCCGAGCATGCAGGCCGACGGGTGGATTAGCGCCCCTGCTCTTCCGTTATTCTCTCTGCTTGATTCTACCGAATTCTACACCCGAGGCAGGAGGCAAGGAGCAGGGGAGCTGATTTCATGGCAGCTTCTGTCGGATTAGACAGGAAGCTGGAGAGGGGTGCCAAGAGAGGTGGGGACACCTTTCACCCCTTCCCTCTTACTGTCCCCGGTGTTTACGCTCTCCGTGTTTGTGGGCTCGTGTCCCTTGCTGTTCTCTGTTTGTCTCTTCCACCCTTTTTGTCTCAGCAGACTTCGCTCGCCTCTGTACATCCCTCTCACGATTTCTTCTCCTCTCTTTTCCTTACTCTCACTGTCTTTCGCTTTCTGACTTTCAACCACCGTGAGTTCCAACTCTAGGAAGCTCGAATACAACTCAAACTCAAGTTTTTAGGAATGTTGAAGAATTACATTTGCTTTTGTTATTGGAATTATTTTGATCATTAATCAGGTTCTCAAGATGTTTCAGCCATGTGTGACGTTAAATTGAACCTTTCAACACAAAATAAAGTGCAGCAATTTTCTTGTTATGGTCTTTGAGCGTTGGGAAAACAGAAGGATCCGTAGATGCCTCAATGAATGAGACAGTTTGAAGCCTTATGTTTCTAGTGATCACACACAGTCTCACACACACACTTGCAGACATTTATTTGCTCCCTCCGCACACCCTTTATGAATCAGAGGAGTCTTGCCTGAGACCTTGTAAGCTGAAAATCTCCCTTGGCAGGGCTGGATTTCACCTTTGGCTGACTTGCACATGTTTAACTTCCCACATGAGAGAATTTGGTTTGAAATATGGCCTTCTACATTTACCGGGAGCAGAAAGAAGAGTAATAGGGTAGAAAAGGGAAGTTCAAAACAAAAGAGCTGATGTGAAATCTGATATTTCAAATATATAGTGCATAAATACTGAAGGCCATGTTTAACTATGGGCTTAATCTCTGGATGTTTTATATTCATTCTTGGAGAGGAAACCATTACCTAAAGTGGATAATTTAGCATAGCTTGAGGATCTAGGGCAAGGTTGTAAACATTATTGATGTTGACAGAAGACTTCAATTGCCGCTGTTCTTTAAAATGTGCCGTGTATAATTTATTTTCTTTCCGTGCTTTCAAAAGTGAGTAGGTGTCACCGTTTCCAAATGACATCTAATTTTCAAGAAAAAACAATTTCAGGAAAAAACTCAACTGTCAAGCATTTGTCTTGTGCTGTGCCTGCATTTCAGTGCCTGGGGACAATTTACAAGATCTACACTACGTGTACACACCTCAAAACTGTAATTCCTCTAGTATAAACTTGATACATGTCTGCACCAGTGTCACAAGGAAAAAAACCCTGTACTTTATGTCACTTGCACATTTCCAAACAACAATTAACTAAGACAATATCAAGAATATCTTATACACCATGTAGAGGTTGTTTTTGTATGATCTCCTAGTCTCTTCCTAGTCTGTTCCATAATTGCAAATCCTTTATCTGTCTGTAAATGTGTGCGTGTTAATTAACCTGGTCAAATTCTTTGTGTGCCCATTGTACTTCCAGAATTAGATTCTGATTGTCATCATTAAATTTTACCAACACAATGTAGGTCCAAAAAGAAAAAGCCACCAGAGAGCAAATTAGACCTGGTAGAAACCGATTTATATAGAGACAGACCTTTATCTATAACAGTGGTTCTCAAACTTTTTGGACCAGCGCCCCCCTACCCATGATCCAGGTCCCTTACCATCCCCCATCAAATAAAATGTAGGATAATGTCTTCCCTGTATATTAATATTGATTATTATTCTGTGTTATATCATTAAAATTGGGCAGCATTGGAATATCATTATCATTTCCCAGGGAGCAAAAAAGCCATGTGAATAGAAATCATATTTATGAGTGTTAAACAAGTGCAACGGTTAGAAATTTGACATTTAAACTTTAATTAGGTGTCATTACTGATCACAAACAGCAGCCAATCAGAAATGCCAAACAGGAAGCATTCTTATTCATTCTTCCAACAGAAAACAAGAACAGCCTACCAAGGATAAAGTCTGAGGCTACTGGAAAAAAAGCAGAAGGATATGTACACTATCCTAAATTAGGCCTATTTATCTTAACTTTCGAAGGAAATGAGCTAAATTGCTTTGAAAGTTAGTGTGAGCCCTGTGCTTGGTGGTTCTCTGTTGCAGAGAAGTTAGTTTCAGCTGTAGTGCGCCTGAGGCCATCAAGTCCAAGCGATGATATGTTGCTAGTGGTCCCCCCC
>NTHP01000064.1:1404140-1451404 GCA_003416845.1 Oplegnathus fasciatus | reverse complement strand
AGCTAATTAGTTCATTTTAAGAGACCTGTCTTATTTTCTCTTTTGTATATTCACTATTGCTCTTCAATAAAGCAAAGGTATTTCCTATCCGATTACTCGATTAATTGATGGAATAATCGGTAGAATACTTGATTACTAAAATAATCGATAGCTGTAGCCCTAATATAATGTATGCATGATTTGCAGCAAATGGGTTAACTACTACTTTGTCTACTTAATCTAAGCATTAATAAATGCTTAACCTTGTGGGGACCAGCTTTTTGTTACAAGAAGGCAGGTGAGTTCCCACAATGACTGATTAATACAAGTCTGATGAACACAAGTATACACTTAAACATACCGTCAGTTCCCATACACACACTTCTACGGTATAGCGTTGTGTACTGTTAGATCAGTGCTATGGTGTGTGCACCTGAGTGTGTTTGCAGGCTCCATATTGCATTTTGTTGACTAAGAGTCTATCATGGTAGACAATCGCTCCCTTTTTCTTTCTTTCCTTTCATCTTTCAAACGTGACTATAGCACTTCAAAGAGATGATGCGGTGCTTCAATCACACAAAGCTTGCTTCATCAGACTGCTGAAGGAGTGCTGGGTCCTTAAAATATAAATATACAATCCCACAGAGGGTAGGAAAAAAAAAAGTTCAGGAAGCCAGCTTGATCCAAACTATACCGTCTTTTGGAGAGCTGTCTCTTTCTTCAAGTCACACATAGCAAACCAAATTCCCAACCGTGCCCAGGCGGCTTCAGACAAAAAGCTCTACTTGATGTGTGGAAAAGGAAAAAGGCAACACACAGATATAGATATACTACATACATTAGGGTCATACTGTGGTGAAGGGCACAGAGTTTAAAGCTCATTATATTCTGGTGCTTTTACTGTATTTTTATGCCATTCTATTATTTCCATACTTCAATTGGAAGTATTAACATAATGCTGCCATTGTGTGTTGTCCTTGATGGAATACAGCCTAGTGAAAAGGCAGATGTTGTTAACTGATAAGCATTTGGGAGAAACCCGGAATAAACCAGAGCACTGAGACAGTCATGCCTCACACGTTTGGTATAAAATAACAAATAATGACCGGTGCCTTGAAGAGTGAACAGACAAAGAAGAACTTTCCACTATGCCTCTTCTCTCTCTCTCCTCCTCCCCACATTCACATCCTTCATTCGACACTCATTCAATGGACTTTTGCATTCTAGTCAAAAACCACTCAATATTCTCACATCAATAACGCTGACTGAAAAGAGTGCAGCTAGAGCAAACCCGCCAGTTTTAGATTTCACTTTCACAAGGCCCAGGATTTTGTTACATTAAAAACAAGATAATCCATCGAAGGTCTTTGCTTTAGAACTTTTCTGTGTTTTCTGAATCCATCAAGAGGATCAACTTGACACTGATGAGACAGAAGTTTTGTCTGAGCATTGTTAACCTTTCCTCTCTCATCCGCATCCCATCCCATCCCTTCTGTGCATCACTCCTTTCTTCCTGTAATATATATATTTCCTACATTTAAAACAGATCTGTGTGTGTTGATTAACTGTAATAACTCCATTATCTGAGTAATGAGCAGCCAATGAGATAATGAGAGCTACAACGACCTATACAGTCACTCCCTTTCACTTTTCAACGCTCTGAGATCCTCTCTGATTCCTACCTCTGGCTACTCTCCTCTCACTTGTTTCTCCTTTCTTCTTCCCTCCTTTCTTCTGTTTCTCTTCCCCTTTTGGTCCTGCGCTCCTCTAATTTTTTGCCCTCCTCTTCCTCCCCTTTCCTGCCCTCCCCTCTTCTCTTCACTCGCCTCTTCAAAGCTAAGAGGCCGTCGGCACGGCTTCAGTAGGAGAACCACACCGCGATCAGACATGTCAGCACCTCCATCACACACACACGTGTCAGCACTTCAAATACACACACACACAGACGCACACACACAAACACACATGCACATGTCAGCACCTTCAACGCACGCACAGACACACACACACACACACACACAAACATATCATTAGGGAGGTCCACATGGCTCATATAAAAGCCTGTCCAGCAGGAAGGGAGTGGGGCACAGAGGAAGGAGGGAGGAGGAGGGAGGCAGGGAGACAGAAGAAAGTGTCGGAGCAAAGGAAGAAGACGGGAGGGAGAAGGTGAAGGAGGGAGGTGAGGAGGGAATTGCCGAAGCAGCGAGGGAGGGAGGGAAGGCGAAGGAGTGAGTGAGATGAGGAGGGATGTACAAAGGAGGCGAGTTCTGAGGATTACCGGTCACCAGAGGGTTGCTTAGGCCATCACTGAAGGTGCGCTGTGTGTGAGTGAGTGTGTGTGTGTTCTCTAAATCACTTCCTCCTGTTCAGCTCTGCGCCTGTTTTTACTGGCGCAGCTCCAACACCTTTTAACATACAAACTACCTGCTTTCCTTCCTTTCTTCCTTCCCTTTGAGACTCTGACATTTTCTGCCATCTTTTCATCCTTTGGTCCACCTGTCATCCCTTCATTATTTTTATTTTTCTTTCCCTCTCTACCTTCCATTGCTCACTTATCTCCTACTTCCTTTCAATTTTCCCTCCTTCCCTCCTGTTTTCAGCTCCTTTTCCTTGTTTCTTCATTGCCTTTTTTTTCCATTCTTCCTATACTCTTCCTTCAATCATTGCTTCTCGCCCCCATGTTCCACTTTCAGTTTTTCTGTTTTCAACTAGTAAATTTCTGCTGTGAATGGTAGGAGACAGAAAAAAAAAGTCATTTGACAGAAGGAAAGGAAGCTGAAGTGAAGTAAAAGGGAACAGCAAAGAGAAAGGATGGATGATTTTTGGCAGATAGAGATAATAAAGAGAGATGTGGTACCAGAAAGGCAGACAGGAGAGTGGGAGAAAGCACGGTTACCAGATACAAGCAGCCAGAGAGAGAGAAGTAACAGAAGTGGTCTAGAGAGAGAAAGCGATAATATAGAGAAAGAGGGGGTGGTAGATCACAGGGAGACAAAAAAACTATACGTAGGAGAGTGGAGTGCAGATAACACAAAGAGCAGGGAAAGCAAGGGGTTGAGAAAAAGGCAAAGACAGTGTGGGATAGCAGCACGAGAGAAAGGAGAATGGAGGCTGAGAAGGAGAGGAGTCTATACATGGATCAATGGATGGCCTGTCCTCTGCTGTGTCTGCATTTCCTCTGGCTCACACAATAAGGCCCTCTCACTACACCGAGGAGAGAGCGGGTATATGTGTGCATGTGTGTAAGGGAGGGAATGTCATTCAGAGAGAAAATGACCCCTTTGCACTCTGGTGTTTCCTTAATATTAGAGGTCAATGGTCGGTCTTCCGATGGAAAACCTGTAGCCTCTTGCAGGGCCCCATGGAAGTGCATCTAATCTGTACAGGGAGGCTTTTATCTCTGTCAGCGAGAATGTCCATAGGTTTTTATCTGCTGAATGTGGGTGTGAAAGTGTTTGTCTGTGTGTTAGCCCTGCGATATAAACTACAGACCTCCTGCTTTGTGAGACAGACTCCAGCTCTCACACGACGCTGAATAAGCGAGGATATAAAATAGAACAATGGATAATGAGATCGATTCATCTGTCAATTATTTGTCCGATTAATCAGTCAATCATTTAGCGGTAGAATGCCAACAGATAGTGAAAAAGCCCCATAACAACTTCCCAGAGCTTTGTTTGGTCTGGCCAACAGTCTAAAATACAAAGATACTGAATCAACACTTGTGTTAATTGACTAACCATTTCAGTACTAATGGACAGATAGCTAAATGGATACATGATGGATGCAGAGATCTCTACTTTTCAGAGACCGGGTGTAAGCACAAATGCAAGCACACACTCGTGGCAATTTGGATGACCTGACGAGCAACTGCAGTCTCTGCACACTATGACAAACGCTGGAAAAGGGGACGGAGCTGGGCGAGTACATCATTAGCAGGAGGAATGCAGCATCAGCAGGTAGAATTCAGGGTGGGCCTCGATAATGACACATCAGCTCCTCTCGTCCAAATTAACTGGTGATTGACTCGTGAGTGATGATAAACATTTGTTCATTACTTCAAAATGCTGTGCTTATCTTATATGTATATATATATATATATATATATATATATATATATATATATATATGTATCCAATTAGAGTGAAGATGTTCTATACAATCATACAAGGATGTTATTGTGAGAACTAAGTATGAACTGTGATGTGCAGTGGTTCCAACAGTTATGGGAAACAATCATAGCTTTTTAGGTAGTTGTTCGACTAATCCTTCATACTGTATGGCAGTGGTTAAACAATCACCACCATTGCTGAAATAATTAGTTGGAAATTGATCAACAAAAATACTGATAATCAATCAGTCAAACCATATATCAAGTAAAATGCCTAATATTCTCTAGTTCCAGTTTTTTCTCAAATGTGAGGATTTACTGCTTTTTTGTGTTTTATATGATTGTAAATTGAATGTCTTTTGGTTTTGGACTGGGGTCTGGGAAATTGTTGTGGGCATTTCTCACTATAGTAGACAAAACAGGGAATCACAGAAATTTGTCGATGATGAAAATAATTGTTAGTGTCAGCAGTATCATTACAATTGGGAAATGCAGGGATTAAAGGTGTACAAATGGATTTCTGACAGTGCAAGGTGTTTTTGCACTCGAAGTCAATACAAATGTTTGACATTTTATGTATTATGAAAATACACACACGAGTTGTGTGAGCAATAAAGCTAAAATAACAGTATGCATTATGCTCCCAATACCACTGAATATTCTGTAATATCAATTTCCCAAAATTAACTTTCCTGCTACCAATCAATTTCGTCAGAATGTAATGCTGCATATCTCATAACACAAGAGCTTAGATTGAAATTTATTGCTCTGCCACTGTTTAACCTCAGTCGGGCCTTCAGCGATCGTGCACGGTTTCAGTTTATTTTTGGAGACAAGTGATTTGCCCAGAGACAGACAGCAGACTGCTCGCAGGTTGCAAGGGCACAATAACACAAGGCCAGGGTGGTGCTTTAGACCTGTACAAGGGTATCAGCTCACAAGGGTGTGAGTGAGAGAAAGAGAACAAGAGACAGTGTGTGACGAGGCGTGTGCATGTGTGTCCTCCAGCAGCCATGATGCATTAGTGTAACCTGATCCCTCTCCTCCCCTGTGAGCCCTAACCTTGAGACAGACAGAGAGATGCAGGTTGCAAAGCCATATTCTGTAATAAATGAGGCTGTTGGTCTTCATCACTGAATGTGTCTAATATTAGATAACCTAGCCTGTAAAAGTGATATTGTTAGGTGTCAGTTAGGCTTGTTGCATAAGTTAATTTCTGAGAATGCACAAAAGTTACAATAATGTTTTTGTTTGTTTTTTGTGGTGTATTTCAGAATTAAACACATTAACTAGTTGATAATCTCATTTCATTCTTGTCTTAATCCTGCGTTAATGATGATTCAAATTTGAATATAAAGCTTATATAGAGCCGGGTATGGATTAAAATGTTACGATTATCAAGTTTCAGTACCAATAACACAATGATATTTTAATTGATAGCTTACTTTAAGAAATATAAACATGTTTTTCTACAAACTTTCTTTTCTTTATTTAACAAAAGAAGCCAAAGTTCTGAATTGTTGTCTAGACATAAGCAGCTGAACAAGAATATAGCCTGATCAAAGAATAAGAGTCAAAGATCAAAGATAACAGTTTCTGATACAGTCAGAATCACAAAAAAAGGAAAAATTGTGGATTTAATAACCAGCCCAGTCAGCTCAATGTAGAATCCTCAAAAAGATGTCCCTTCTGTCATGTGCCACTTATATTCTATTCTTAATAATCCACTTAAAACAGTTCAATTTTCATGTTTTGAGGTCTTTGCACATATCGTATTGCCATTATCTGCATTAACACCAGCATCATTTACAATATGTGTTTAAATAAAGACTACCAATGCTATCAAAGTATAATTGAATAACTGCACTGCATTCTAAATACACCATATTGAGAATAAAACTGTATTTTTACTGTTATCTTTGGCTTTAGTCTCCTGCACTGTTAACTATTACCTATTGTGGCCCACTGATTAGCATCACAAAATCATTTGGTGAAATTCTGTATTAAAGGATAAAATCCTCCTCTTTCTGTAGAGCATTAGTGGGGAAGAGACGTTTCATTACATTTGCTTCATTGTGAAAAACTGTGTTATGCCTCAGAGTCATTTCTTTCATTAAGGAACCTGGGTCATTATTGGCCCAAGTATAACGAAACTCACAATTGAAATTCTTCATCTCGAATACATTTAATAATAATGGGGTATTATTCCCCATCTTATTCCCCTACATTAAATAATACTATTCCCAGAGCCCATTAAGAAACTTAATCATCGGGGGCTGAAATACACTGCAGAGAGATAATTACACTTGATGATATTCACAGATAAGTCACAGATGATCATGATTTTTTTTTCTTTCCTTTCTTTTAGTTTTACTTTCTACAGTTTCTTCTGCTGCTTTCAGGCTCACAACTCACTGCTATCTGTCTTGGTTAAGAATCTTAAAGCACTGGGAAGCCAGCAAATGGAAAAAAATGTGTCAGAAGAAGAAAGAGAAGAAGATAAAAAGAGGTGAAAAAGAGACAAAAGGTATAAAAATAGACATGTGGGAGGCAGAACAGTAAATCATTTACAGACATACGCAGGGTAAGGTCATCAGGGTTTAAATATTCATTATGGGTGTCAAGTCGAAGCTTTTAGATCTTGTGGGATACAGTTTCGCTTCTTTCCTCATTTGATGTTTATGTTTGCTGAATTATGCATCAAAACGAGTGTTATAAATACTCTTGGCTTTTTTTTTGTTTTGTTTCTATAAGGAGGAGCTCTTGCGTGGCACTAACGCTGCCAGAGATCGAGGTTTAAATCCCACTGGAGTCACCCAATTGTAAAAGTGCATGGACTAGGAAAAAAAACATTCACTGAACAGCTGCTATACTGTATATTCTTGCTGTATTAGACACTACAGAGATAGGAAATACAAAGAAGCGCAGGCTGACATTTACCTCTAAGGCATTTAGCCGGCACAATGCACAACGATTGGCTACGTAACACTTTAACAGGGCACCTGACATTCCAATGGACACACTGTCCATTTTAGGGATCAAATTCGTGATCTTTCAGCTGTAGGATGATTTCGCTCTTATATTTAACACTCACATTTAAGCGGTTCGAGCTCTCATCCACAGCAAGAAGAGGTTTATTGTTTTAAGACACTTCAACATGACTCAGACATTACGCTGGCTGCATTGTGATGTTTTAGAATAATGGAAAGGTGAAGTTTCTCAACAAGGGAAATTTCATGTGATCAAAACTGAAAATGTCATATGGTTAATTTTAGGAAAGCCACGTAACTGGTTGAGGTTAGGTTAAAATCAAGGTTAAGGGATTAACATTTGGTAACTACATTTCAGGTTTATGCCACAAAGGGGAAGGTTTGAAACTGAACTTTTTGATCGCTTCCTTTGATTAGCCTACTATTTTCAACAAATATCCACTTCTGTGCTGACATGACAGACGGGGGATGTACGCATTAAAAGATACATCTGTTCAATGCCATGCAGGACTTTTGAACAATCATGAATCAGAATTTAACATTTACATAATACTTTGTCTTAATAGCATATATAATGTTTTGGCATCTTCTCAAGGGGGGCAAAATGTTTTCACCTGTTACAACTAGTATTACTACCATTTCTTCTCCCCATAGCACGGCACTTGCCCTTTTCCTCACCTCTTCTTTCATTTTCTGCAGTTTTCCATCTGTATTATTCTTTTCCTCTCTGTTCCTTCCTGTCCCTTCTATCTGTTCATTTATCACCCACCACATCTACTCTCCCTTCCCATCTCCATCCCCATCTATCGCTCTTTCCTGTTACTTTTCTACTATCCATCCATCTCTCCCCCCTCTTTTCCTTTGGCTCTTCCTTCTTCACTTCCTCTTCACTCTTTTCTCTCTTTGTCTCTCTCTCTATTACTTTCTCCCTCTCTACTCTCTGCTGGGTGTCCTGTTCCCTCTCTCTCTCTCTCTCTCTCTGGGAGTAGCAGACCTCCTGACGGCTTAGTATTGATCCTCCCATCTCCCTCTCTTGCTATCTCTCCCTCCTCTGCTCTCTCTCTTTCTGTCTTACACACACACATGCATACACACATGCATTAGGGTGACAAGATAAAAGGGTTTGAATGCCCCAAGGCAAACCCAGCTAAACATGAGACCAGAGGCTCTCAGCCTCTAGTATATGCATCAAAAACAGAAACACTTAACAAACCCAAGGCTGTGAACACATTCCCATATCTCTGACAGGAACTGTCCGAAAGTTACCATTAGATTTATTTACAACGAGCTTATTTTTATCTGCAAGTCAAGCTCTGCGTGAAATAACATGAATCTTATAGGATCGCTGTGGTCGAAACATTCTTCAGCTATTGCCTCAGAAAGCTCAAGGCAATCAGCACGCTGTAGTCCCTGTGAAGGGGGGGGGGTTGGACTCTGACTGGAAGAAGTTCCTTGTTTTTCTGTACGAGACTGTTCAAGCAAAGCTGTCTTGGAGTTTGTGTTTAGGGGACGATCTCTGGTACATATGTAAATACACTGAACATGAGGAAAGGGGAAAGTTGAGAATCATTAACTTATCCCCATTAACTTCAGTTATCTTCAGTTCTGAAGGGCATGAGTTGCAAAAACTATCACAGTGTAGTGAGCTTCACATTAAAATATCATTGATGAGGAGCGCCCAACGCAATGCCAAGCAGATATCATTCGGTTGCAGAGGTGTAGGCAAACTCATGCGTGCCATCTACAGGCAAGAAAAACAGCAGCTTCTGCAATTTAGACACTTGCGCCACCTGCAGGCAAGGAGTGTTACAACTGTTCTTTTTCTTTATATCTAAAACAAAATGTAATGTAATATATTTTCTGTACTATTTTTACTCCTCTCCTATATATCAATGTCTTGTGTTTTTCCTTTCTCTTTTTTTATCTGTGTGTATTTCATTCTGTATTGTTACGGACTTTGTAGTCTTGTTTTAGAGAAGTGCTATACAAATAAAGTGTATGGTTATCATTATAATTATCATTACCATGTTGGTGTCCTCCATCTTCCAGGACTGTCCTGCAGGTTACTTTTGAGAGTAAAGGAGGGTTGTCCTAACCAGGTTTTATTCGTCCAAAGGATCAATTTTCATGGTAAATATGTAATATGTGTAAATGTCTCTAAATCTGGGTCTCTGCTGCAGTGTTTAAGCAAATAAATTGTCACTAAAATGCCTCTAGCTCAATGTAATGTTGTACTGCCGATGTGCCGACATTTTGAGTTTCATTCACTTGCTGTTGCGCACGATTTTCACTCCATCCAGACACGTGATATTTTACCTTTCACATCCACTGTTGTTCTTTAATATAAAACATCGCAGACCAGCTGGGCTCCATTTTTTTAGAAATCAAATTTTGAGAAGGAGAAGAGGTGCATTGAGCAGAATTAATAAAAACAAAATAGATAAATAAAACCGAAATATAAAACCAAAATAAATTCTGTGTTCTTTTTCCAGCTGACATGCTCAGAATTTAGAGTATGATGCTTTTGTTCAAAGCACCTTTCAGCAGAATAACTGCATACATTTCAGATGGGAATACAACCCCTAACCATGCCGATGTTAGTGCCATGCCCCATCCACTGCACCCCAAAGCTAACAAGAGGTTGTCAGGAATCGATACCTGGCATGAAAAACGATGTGACTTTCAGCTGCTGTGGCCACATCAATCACGCTATTACCATTAGCTCATCTCTCGACACCAACTTGGACTTCTCTCTCCTGCCCCTCCCATCCTCTCTCTACTCCTATGTCACCGTTTTCCTCTCCTCCTGCACTTCTTCTTCTCTCTCTCTCTCCCTCTCTCTCTCTCTCTCTCTCTCTCCCCCTCTCCCTGCCAGCTCAGCGGATGCCCCTTGTCACAGCTCCTATTTCAGCCTTCTGAAGTTTCCTAATTGATCGCAATTAGAGCCGCAAAGGGGTGGGGGATGGGGGGCAGACAAACGGAGATGGGAAGAGAAAGTGTGTATGCGTGCGTGCGTGTGTGTGTGTGTGTGTGTGTGTGTGTGTGTGTGCATATGTGTGTGTTTGACAGAGAGACAAAGACACAGAGAGAGAGAGAGAGAGAGAGAGATTAAAATCAATGAGCCTGTTTTGAGAGTGGTTATAGTAGCAACTGGACTACATTTGACCACAGACTGCTGGGGCAATAACACAAGAGACGAGGGGGGGAGTGACAGAGAGACAGACAATGAGAGACACAGAGAGACGGCGAGTCACAGGAAGATGGAAAAACAAAACAGACTACTGGTGGTGGGAGAGAGTTAAGTGACACTGAATGGGAGACATTAAAGGAGGCACTGGGAATTAGACACAAAAAGAGGGGGAACCCAACATTTTTGACTCATCTGATTTATTTGGAGAAATATAAAGCAAGAGAAGTGTCCAAAGTGAAAAAAATAAATCTACCAACAACTTTAAAGTTGTCTTACTTATAAGCTTCTGCTTGAACACTGGCCATACTCAGCGTTATAGAACTTGAATAAGCAGGGGCAAAAAACTTGATCAGGGCTTCCCAACTTGGCATGGTGTGACACACTTTGATTCTTGAGAGCAAAAAAAGAAAAAAAAACTCAGAATAAGAGATACATTAACCAGGGTGGAAGGACACGCAGGGAGATAAGAGATAGGGATAAGTTGAGATAAAATCAAGAGAGGCAGAGTGATTTTTTTTGTGAGAAATGTAGCAGCAAAGAGTGAGAGAGACAGAGGGAGAAGGATTTGTAATAGACAGATAGAGAGGCAGAATGACAAAGAGGAAGAATAACAATGGTGCCAAAGCCTCTTCCATCCTCCTTGCAAACGTCCCTGATCCCCTTTTTTCTCTCATTTAAATTCCTCTCCATTGTCATTGCAATCCAGGCCTAACCCCCCACCGCCTGGCAAATGCACGCACACACACAAACACTCATGGACATGAGAGCACACATGCACTGACCTCCAGCAGCAACGAGGGCCATCCCAGGGAGCCGGGCTCACACATCCTTGCTAATCCCTATCAATGGGCACACACATGCACACGCTCACAATGTTTGCTGGAAAGATAGGCTCAAGTTTCCCCAGACTGCAGATGTCAATGTGACCCTAGCCATGCTAACATGGGTGTGGAATAGCAAGCAGCTTGTCACCAAGCATCCAGTGTCTTGTCAGCAACACAAGGCCGGGCAGGCTAGCACAGCGCTCACTCCCGCCTTGTCAACATGTATAGTCAATATAGCCAGCCTTAATTCTATTCCTTGCCTTACCATTCCCTGGTCAACAGTGCTTAAGACCACAGTACACTGGCTTGTCAGCATTGGTATCTTACAGAGCAGACATACTGCTCTCAGTAGCGTTAGTCTGCAATGTCTTCAGAGCTGTCTAACAGCAGCAACAGGGCTAGAAAATAACATCTTGTCAGCATGGTCAGGACACGGCTGGCTTAATACAATTCCTTGGCTTATCCCTTGTCAGCAATTCTAGGTCACAGAGATGGCAACCGGCGCTGATCTTAATATTGCCTTGTCAATGTGCATAGGCTACATCTGGACTGTCAACCAAGCCAGGAATCATTGAAGAGAGAGCGAGAGAGAGTAAAATGATGCCTTGTCTGCACGATGAGAACAACACTGGTGTTGTATTATTTCTTGTCTTATCGCTCCCATATCAGCAATGCTGGGTCAGAGTTGGCAACCAGTCAAACTCACACTGTTGCCTTGCCTTAGTCTGGACTATCAGGGGGGATCATGTCCATCCTGCCTCAGGAACACTACACGCTTTTCATAAATATAAAGCTGCAATAGCCTTAAAGAAAAAAATAGTCTATAGGCAAAAGTTTGATGTACTCAGAGCTGTATGTGAGATCAACCCTCTCAAAATCTCATTAATTCATAAAAAAATTATTTTGTCGTATTTCATAAAACACTAAATTGAAACAACTTGATTACAATCTCTTTGCTTACAAAGACTTGCTTATATTCTGTAGGCTCCTTCACCTCTCATTCTTTCTCAAAAGGGGGTTATGTTAAAAACTGAAAAAAAACTCTCCTGGTGTCCAGTGATAACCAATAAACTGTTAAGAGCTGCTGTGGGAAAAAAATATTAGATATTACAAAAAGGAACAAAAACTCATCTTGATGCTTGACATAATGAGTGAACTTGGAGGAGCTCTCAGGTAATTTTGGATCCATTAGGGCAGAACAGGCTCTTAGGTAACACACACATACTGATGTGCACATGCGCGCGCACACACACACACACACACACACACACACACACACACACACACACTTGTCGGGAGAGAAGAGAGAAACGGGAGGCTAGAATGACTGACGCAAACATGCACACACATACAGAAAAGTAGAACAACAACTTGTCATAAAAACTAAAAGTCAATTTCAAAGTCAATTTGTTCCAAACTGCATTTGCAAAATAAATCAGGCAAAGGGTACATTGTGGACAAACCAATGTCGATCTGATCTGTGTGTGTGTGTGTGTCAGAGAGCGACAGAGTGAGGGCGACTGACTGCGTGTGTGTAAAGGTGATTCTGGCGACAAGGCGACCCCGAGGGATCAAAACACACAGTCTCACATTACTGACGACCCCACACACAGACACACTCACAGGCAGGAGATACATGCGCTTGTACAAGTGTAGATGACACGGCCGCGTCTACAAAGCATTTCGCCGACCTGCATGCCAACGGGACCAATTGCTGAAGTCGGAAAGGTTGTGATCTACATGGCCCATCTCACATGTACACCACCTTCACTTCAAAAATATCAAATCAACTGCATTCACTGTAAAAATGTCAAGAAACACAGCTCTTTTATGCAGACGTCTTTGGCAGTTTGTTGTCTTCCCACCAGCTCAGAAAACTTCACACAGACACTGACAACAAATTCAGCTTTCAGGTTGTGTAGGTTCAACCAGTGCCAGTTATGTTACCCATACTGTCCTCTTCACGGACAAAGCTAATGCAACCAAGAGCAATGCTCAAGTAAACAGCACAAGTCTGATCATGAGGGCTGGGAATCACAGGGTAACTCACTATATGATACTATCAATTTATTTAGCCCACAGCAGTATCACTACACAGTCTATTGTGAGATACATGATATATTACAAGAAAATGATCTACCATACATCACCATATTTACCATAAAAAAGGCAAAATTTCTAACTGCAGAATTTACAATATTTCTTCTTTAAACAGGTGAAAAACTCCACTTCACTTGTTTACAATGCAGTAGTTTTTCTGCATTGTAAACAATATCTGAGGGGTGGAGGTGGAGGAGAACCTGACATTTCAACTTTAAAAAGGTTATGCCCTCCATTGTGTTAATATTTTCACTATAACCATCACCTTTCATTTGAAGAAAATATATTACTTTGCACACCCTTGCCTCTGACTGACTAACCAATAAATAATGTAATTATAATAGTGACCTTTAAAGGCTCAAAATAAGATAAGTGCATTTCAATGGCAAACAGCGTTGTCAACAATTCCAGCAAAATGATGAAAAGTAAAATGTGGAAGAAGATGTAATGTCTGTCTGATTTTCATTGTAATTGAGAATCTGCAAATTCTTCTGACTTGCTCACACCTATCTGCTTGACACCTAGACATTATAAATCAAAAGTACAAAAATATCTACCAATGTTCAAGCATATGGTTAGGTACTAAACAAGGATGAAGTGAACTGTGCAAGACGACTTAAAGGTCAATGAAAACACCAGGTCACTGTACCTTCCTTGATGCCCTCAAAAGCAAAATAAAGTCCTCACATTTATTTCGCAATGCAGTTACATGATTAAAAGCCAACACCTTCATAACAGATGTGAGAATAATGGATTATGTATCATGACTGGAGTAATCTGACTTTACAAATAATGGATCTCCAATCCCTTTAACATCCTTACCTGTAACAGACAAACACACCTTCTACTCTCCTGAGTCTCAGTCTCCTGGGTTTTCCCTCTTTCCAATTCATTTAATGTTGTGTTTCTGAATCTCAGCTCTTTGTTTGTCGTGATTATGCTGCATGACATATGCCTTGCTGCAAGCAAAACGTCCCGATGGGAAGAATAAATTCTTGAACTTGAACTCAATTACAGTTACGGCGAAAACAAAATCCCAGAGTAATTACACTGCATTACACCTGGCTGTCAGCAGTAGCCTAAAGCTTCTGAAGGTTTGTGTCCTCGGTTCAAATCCCCAGACCGGCATGGGGGAAAATCTGGCTGGGGAAAGCAAATGAGTAATGCTCTCCCCTCCCTCATCGACTATAGTCAAGCTGCCCTTAAGCAAGGCCCTTAACCCCCAATTTCTCTGGTGCAGCTGCTGAGTGAGCAAAAATTTGCATTTGCTAATTCTGTATGCAATTATCATTTGTCATTCAGGTATAAAAATAAATCTGTCAACATCGGATGCAGACTTTTCTTTTTAAATTCAAATGAGTAGCATTAAACTTTAGCTTCAAGTCTCTTTGAGTTAATAAAAGTGTGTATACATACTATTAGTGTTCAAAGCATTGCGGCAGCCATGGACTTCCCTGTATGTAACCTTATAGTCCTGAGCTGTCAGTATGAATGCATGGCAGTGGCCTGCACGGAATCTGGATATCTGTCTACGTGTGTGTCCACTCCGTCTGCGTATTTCCTGTACGAGTGTGTGTGCGCTTGAGTGTCTGTGGGTGCCTGCGTGACGGTGTGTAACGTCTGCATGCCCACATTTCTGAAGTTTCCGTATCTGACCGTCGACATGTGTGTGTCACAGGCATTTCTGGACAGAGGAACTCTATCCGCCTCCACAGAGTGCTTTCAACGTCCACCATCACACACACACACACACACACAAAAACAAACACACACGACACATCCTACTGCTGACACATGCATGTCACCACGACGACCAGATACAGCCCAAGACATGCTACTGACAGAGAAGCAGAGACCACCATACTGACAGGCCAGAGGTTCTCAACGTGGGGTTTAGGACAGCTGCTGGGATCGCTTGTCAAATCATAACATTTGAATTTTCAAGCAATATTCTTGACATCAAACACAATAACTAAAAGCAACTCATTGGGAATCTTAGCACTGACTCAAGAGACTGAAGCTTTAATCTCATATACAGTTTGCCTTGTTCTCACATATGCTAAACAGGTTCACAGTATTTCTGTGGCTTTTCACACATGTGGCTTCCATTGTTGATTTGATCTCATACAAAGCGCTCAGTACTGAAAACATCTTCAAAGTGGTGTGAGGGAAATTTCATGCGACGGCAGAACAAATTTACAAGATGATGCAGACTAACTGCTTATATGGTTGAGCGAGAGCAACATTTTTGTCTATTTATAAGGAAAATGAAATGAGTTTCATGGACCCCTGGCTTGTGAAACTTACTCAGCACAACTAACAAAAGCAGCACATTAACTCTAAATTAAACTAAATAAAAATTGAAAAGCAGAAAAACAATCAAGTTGCAGTGTGTTCAAACAAAAACATCTACAGTATATCCACAGAAAAGAACTAAACTCACCTTGGACAGGACGAAACGTCAGCACGATCCTCCTCTTCACCCTGTCAAAAACAACCAAGAGTTAGTCACTACATCCACATAAAATGTGCAGTAAAGGATCTGAGTTGTCTGGGAAAAGACTCAGTAAAAAAAAAAGCGGATTTGGGTTTGTCAAAGTGACTATTTCTGTGCTTTTTAGACATCTGGAATATCACAACCCCTAAAGAAACTCATCAGTGCTGATATTGAGGATAGCGTCTGTCATGTCCTCCCCATCTTTTCAACATAGTGGAAAAATCATTCAGTAATATGAGCGATATTTCTTCAGTTATTTTCTTCCTTCTACTCTCTCTATCCCACCTGTTTATTTCTATTCTGTAACAGTGTTCATTTAATCAGGCAGTATTTAAACCGTATGTGAAAAGTCCAAATCTAAATGCATGCACCCCATAGGCAGCCTAGTGCAGTCTTATCTACTCTGTGCATTCGTTACTCCCCTTCCTCCACCGCTCCTTCTTTCCATCTGGTTTCCATTCTCCCCACCTGCCCATCAGTCTGCAGCCAGGGACAGGTGAGCCTATTACACGCTTCTCACACTGTCTACTACACACACACTCATGCGTACACACACAAAACCGCACTAACTCTACTTCATGGTAACTTAGCGTGCCACGCACATCAGCCAAATCTGCTGTGCTGTAAAACGGCTGTTACCACAGCCACGTCACGCTCCTGATGAAGTGGTCTAGTGTCGAATATAAAAGCTGCAAAAAACTCCAATACTGGAGAATAGAAGAGAATAGAAAAGGTACAACAGAATAAAACAGGTTGGGCTCTGAAATTGGACTTGTGAGATTTGAAAGCGAAGAATCAGATTTAATAACTGAGTCAATTTAAGACGAAAGTAGAATAAAATATTAGTAGGATAGTATCAGAAAAACAAAGGGGTTACATTTTGGTCACGCTTACTGACTTACAATGGGTTGAGGACTTAAAATGCACCAGGAGAGCAAGCATGACAGTGCAAGGAAGTACACTTCCCCATAGCTCAAAATATTCCGACTGCAAGGAAGCTATTGAACCAGTGTGAGTCAATGTGCAGTCAAACAGAATTCACTGCAAATATATTTGTTTTATACAGCATTACCTCAAAGTGACAGTAATATATCAGTGAGGGGGTTTAGAAGGTTGTTGATCAATACCAGTGAGTCAACATTTACCTCTCCAGGCACTGAGATTTTAGATGTCACGCTCTAAGCATTATCATTCGTGTAACCTCCCTACCTTTACCGTCCAACTTCACTGGCAAAAGGAACACCAGTCAGTCAGTCAGTTATTATTGCTTTACTATTATGTTTCTTTAGAAAATGACTATATAAATCAATAAAAACATAAATACACAGCAGTAGTTAAGCGGGTAGTAGTACAGCATAGTTTTCAAGGCTTACGCGGCGACATGGGACATATGATTCTGTCTTTCAAAATAAAAATAGAAACAATATTCACCGTTTAATTATTTATGATTGAATTACATTTTCTGAATTCATCTGGAGGAAAATATGGTTCACTGGCCCTCTAGAGGTTTTGGTTGAGAGCCAACAAGAAAAAGATTATGTAGTCTGGGCTTAAAAGTGATGATCAGTGCACCAGCAGACAACTCATCCCAACGCATTAACTACAGCAAGAGCATTAAAAGCCAGAAAGAGTATAAGTAGTTGTCCTTAATATAAATGTGAAGGAATCACATGTCATGGCCTTATCATGTAAATCCTGTTATAATCACAGCAATCAATTGCTTAGTAATCCTGTTCTGGCTGGGATTCCCTTATGCACTTTGCAATGTGAAACAGCATGGATTGTATAGGCTATATACAAGGTTTTCAGTAATATTTGGCCTCCTAGCTTCATCCTATGGTGTTTCAGTTCAGTAACAATAGTTCTCAGATATCACGTCCCCTTACATTTTCTACCACAGATGAATCTGACCTCAGTATCACAGTTAGAGATTTTGCTTGTTTTCTGTTTAGTTGCTGTTTTTATGTAGAGTCAAGGCAGCCCGTCTCAGTTTCTCTGGAGGCATCAGTGGCTGAAAGGCTATTTATTTATTTCCACAAACCTTGCCTGTCAGCCTGGCTGGAGGGGCGCGAGAGAGAGAGAAAAAAAAGTTGAAGGTGGGAGAGATTTGCTGATGCTGCCGAGCAGCAACATTGCAGAACGTGCTATCATGTGAAACATCACCTTTTAGACGCTCTCGCTCTCCCCCTTCTTGTTTGTTCCTCCTCTATCTGCCTCTCTCCTTGTCTCAGTCTCCCTTGCTCTTTTTGTCTCTTTGCCTTACTCTCTCTGTGCCTCTCTACGCATACATACACACACACACACACACACACACACACACATTTTTCTCCCGTTTTCTCCTTCTTCCAGACCTTGACACCAGCTGTACTTTTCCAATTCAGCAGTTCTTCAACTCTCCAGATGACACGACGAGATTTCACACTAGCTAAGAACACACAAATAATAGCAACACTAAGGGAAAAAAAACCCCAAAAAGAACCCAAAACAAAACCAAGCAAATCAGCAAAAACAAATCCCGCAGGCCTCTGTGCAGTTCCAGATAGGGAGCTTGACAGTATTAGCAGGCCAGGCTACAATTATTTATGTGGAGAGAGAAAGCATGCTTATGCAAGAAAGACCAAAAGAGAGTAAGAGGGGGAGCTAAATATACAGTAGCTGTTACAGAGAGAGGAATTAAAATAGATGAGATGTGAATGCGAACAGTGCGAGAAGACTCTCAGAGATAATTACACACTCAGCATGCGTCTTTTCAACACCCCCATAACAACAGATCACCCCAATTCCATGGCCACAGATATCCAACCTCCGTACTTCATTACTCTTTAATAATATTCGATCATAACACTGTGGCATCGCAGCATGGGTGGATTTCCACTTCAGTGGGCAGCCAAAACCTGGTAAAATCTTAAAATCATGGCTGTACATCCTGATTCAGTGGATACACATGCTACAGACAAGACAATACAGGAGATGTAACATCAAAATATTGGACTGAACAGTCGGGATTACAAATTCATTGCATGAGCCGCACGTTGGGAAAATGTTAATTTTTGTTGATGCCCAGTGAGGGGGTCTACGTCCACGTTCCTTCAGAGACCGGGACTAGGAGCATTACTCAAAATGTTGTCAAATGATTTTAAATTTTGGCTGAAGTGTAAAGCCACGTCATGCCATGTTTGGCTCAAAGCCCGCATTTCCACCTTTTTGATCTTGGACCAACTAACGCTAAACCAGACAGCCTGGAGGGCCTTTAGTTTGCAATGCGAAAGAAAACTGCAAGATGTGTCTTATGTCAAACACGGGATTACTTTTGTATCCATTTTACAATATAAGCAGATGTAATGAAACTAAATGCTAATTAGGGGATTTGTCTTAATTACTATATCCTACAGTTTTTGTTATCAAGCTTGCTCAGTAACAGTGACAGACGTGGCAGTTTGCCATGTCTACTGGCCATGCATAATGCACTTTACAAACAGATGTCTTCGCAGCATTGTGATTTTTTTTGCAGGGATAAAAGATTACAGCAAAAAGGGGGGAGTCACAGCAGCCACCAGCCAAACGCTGGGATTGCATTTATTCATTTGTCTGTTTCTGTTAGTCTGTCACTTCAGCAAGCTTTTAGGAATAAGGTCATATTGTATTCTTCACTTCCCTATAACAAGGCTGATGTTGCACATCATCTCTTATTAATTTCTCCCATCTGAGGGACAAAACACACTATAGCACTGGTCTCATGTATACCTTGATTAAGGTCTGACAGAGATGTTTATGATTCCACACAGAAATACAGTACGCCTGCAATAAACAAGATTTCTTTCTCAAACATTCACACATTTAGCTTTTACTTCTAAAATCTGGGACAGCCACAGGATGAGCCGAGTTTGGAGTAGAAAAACATCACCTTGCAGACAAAACCTAAAAATAAAGACAGAAAATTAAAAGGTTACCCCAGCAGAGTTACTACTATAAATCAATAGGCTAAAAGGAGTCCTAGGAGCCACTGAACTGCACATTGCACAAAATCCAATGTGAATCCAGCCAGCAGTCCCCCAATTCTCCCCTTCTGCTCTGTTTCCCTGCCTGTTCTGCAAAGCCAGGGCTATTATTAGCAAGCAAGGGGATCAGGTTAAGAAGATGAAGGCTAAAAGAGCATGGAGCGACAGAGAATTTAACTATGGGCACAGTGGGGGGTAAACCCACTAACAACAGGTTGACCTGCCAGTTTATCTGCAGAATACGTTTACCAACCAAGTGAGTGACAGAAATTTCAAGAAACTAAATTAATTACATGCATCACAGCACAGCATGAATGTAATGGATGAAAGTGCAGTTTTGTTTGGAAGTCTCATTTCTGTCTTTAATAAGATAAAAGAGAATATTATGGCGCGTAATGATGCTGACATCTAAGAGAGAACAAAGAGATCAAAGAGGGAGCAGGGAAAGGTGAGATGGCAATCAGGTATATCATTAGTCCCATCCTAACCCCATTTAGTTGTTCAAGTGAATAGCTGTCTACCTTGAGATACCAGATACTATACTAAGAAGCTAACTCTATACATAGTACTAGATGGGAGCACACAGCTGATCTCTCACTTTGAGCACTACTTTGCGGCGATTTGGTGTGGACAAAAGAAATGGGGGTTGGGGGGGCAACACATATGAAGTAAAATAATGGTGGGGGGGAAAGCAAATGTGATGGTGATACAAAAAGACACGAGGATTGTGCAATTAGGATGTCAGAGGTTAAGAGAGCAAACTGGAGGCAGAGAGTTCAAACTATAAGCCTCATAATCTGCTTCATAACTGTCATCTGACATCACTGCAGCAGATGCTTTATCTTGGATCCTGTTCCCTATGCCTATCCTAATGTAATGGGTGGGGGTCTCTCTGTCTTACTGTAATTTAATGAAAACAGAGAGGACAGAGTGAGGAGGAAATGGACAGCGATGGTTTGGTACAGTTATATTCCACTACATAAAGAGGGGGAGAGAACGAGAAAGGCTCTCAGCTATACACTGCCATGACTAGAGAAAGGAATAGATAGAGATGAGATAAAAAGTTAAGGGTATGTGTATGTATGTGTGAGTGTGTGCATGTGTGTTTTTATGTATGCAGCAAAGCAGTCTGTATAGAGCTTCTAAAAGTGACACTACCTTATGTAAATGCACCATAAAGTGAATATATAATGTGTTGATTTTATGTTTATGGCCACCTGTGCTTTGCTTACAGTGTTACAACCTGCGCAGTGACTGACCTGGCTTTAATTAAGTCGTCAAATGGGGAATGAGCTGGCTGAGAGGTAAGATGAGAGAATTTTAAAGTAACAATTTGCAACATTTTCATACATGTACAAATCCTCCACTGGCAGTTGGTATAGCATATTATGTTATTCAGGACGTATGTCAGGACAGACAGAAAAAATACAATCTAAAAATAACAAAAGTTTTACATCGATTTGCTGGGTAAAAAATTAAAAAGGAAAGGACAGGAGGATGCAGAGGTTAGAAGTCCTGTCTTACAATATTCCCCTAATTACACTGTATTTGACATGTTACATACAGTATAACCTTGTTTATTTTTTCGGCATATTAGTGTGGGAGTGTGTGAGAGAGACGTGTGAAAGCCTAATTACACATCTCTTACAGGCTGAGTTGTGGTCCTCCAGAACCATATCATTTTACACCTATTTTGTCATTAAATGATGCCAACTTTCACATCAGTCATAGACAAGTTAAACAGTGACACATTGCTTTACATATCACACTGACTTTCTTTATCATTCGTTGTGAGTTGAGATCTTTCCAGCTACCTTAGTTTACGTCTTGTCTCGTTTCCTGTGTCCTGACGTGGCATCCCTCCAGCAAAAGAGAGACCCTAGGCGGGGTAATTGGCTGGAACCAACTCATCAGGTTTCATAGGGGAGCTCAATACTGAAGCCCTAACTTAATGTGCATTATTCAGTGAGATTTAGGTTTTTAAAGAATATGCGAAGTAAGATCGTACATTAAACTGAGAAAGTTTAATGTTATCCCTTTGTTTTGATATTATGTACTGTATTGTCTGTTCCCCTGCACCCCTTTTTGTGTTCATTTTCCAGATAAGCATGTATGAATGTTTCCCCTTTTGTTTCTTTGCATCCATCAGTCATCTCAGTGTACTCAGTGCTCAGTGTAGCTCAGTTTCTGCTTTGGACCTCAGGTTTATAGATTATAGCTACAAAGAGCTGCATTACTTTGTCCTAGTGGTTGACTGTGGTCATGCTCAAGTTACAGTGGTTTGTTTTTTCATAGATTTTGGAACTTGGGTAAATAAAACCCTTAATTTGCAATGTGTCTCGCTTGGTTTCTCACATAGATAGAAAGTCACACAGACAGAACCAAGAGGCTTTACAGATCCGGCCCAAAAATCACCCTGTGTAAAGAGGTCGGCGAGGAGGGGTCAACAATTGGTCAAGGCCTTATAAAATCACCTGTCAGTCTCACACAAAATACACACACACATACACACAGAAACATATGATTTAATGCACACATGTCGTGCACACTTTAGATTAATGACCATTTCTATTGGCAGGAATGGAGAGACTACAGATATCGAGCTCTATGACAGAACACGAATAGACAGCGCTGTGTTAAAAGACTGACATTTTAACTTCTTACAAGCAATCATGTAATGAGACCAACCTTTAATTTCACACCAGCACAGCAAAGATGACCGTAGGCTATTACTCATAATGTATTCATAATTCCCAAAATGCACCTTGGTTCACAATTGATTGACATTAAAACTATCAAATCTTGAGTTGAAATGGCTTTTAAATTATACTACAAGGCAAAATTAGAAAATAATACGACATGACATGACATTTTGATGTCAGTTCTTAAAACTGAACGTTGGGTTGATTCTGAATGAAAACTGTAATTTTACATTTTAAAATTTGAAATATGAAAGTAAGTCAAAGATGTCACTGTAGGCTTCCATATACCATGAGCCAGCAGTATTTGATCCCCACGAGACATTCATAGCCAATGACAAGGAAATGTTTTTAGAAAAAATCTGACGGAGTAAAGCAAAACTTAAATATGCCAACCAAACTTCACCCCCGACTCTGAAGGAGTTCATTTAATGTCAGCCCTCGACAGATCAGATGTAGAATCAGGAAGCTATTCTCATGCTTAGAAAGTCTGGGGAAAATGTAAATGTCAAGGAAGCTGTCGCTGCTTCTTACTGGGAAATATTCAAGGCATATTCCATTTTACCCTGTAACACTACGTTCTCTGTCACAATCATGAACCATGTTGTGCATAAATTAGATGCCTCAACATGAGTTATCCACCATTTAGAAAATACAACACACTCTTTCTTTCTCAGATGTCATGATTATTTTTGGCCTTTTTGCAATGGCCTGATATATGCTGATGGGGGTTGAGGGTTTTCTATATTACCCGCATTTTTGTGACAACAATGTAGCAAGTGTGAAAGCTATTCCTTCCTGCAAATCGAGTGGAGAAAACTAGCTGCAAAATGTCAAAAGCCATAAAAAGAAGGTTTCATCTTAAAAGCTAAGAGAGAGACAAACACAGAATAGCAAAGAGAGAAATATAATGAACCCTCAAGCCAGTGAGAAGGACAAAGAGAGGAGAGTGAAACCCCAGAGGGACGCTCAACGAGATACTCACTCCTCTCATCATTGCATCCATCCACCTCTGCACCACGAGATGTAAATACAGTCAAAGCAGAGGGGAGGGAAGAAGGGAGAGGAAAAAAAGAAGGAATGAAAAGAGAAAAACGAGGCAGGGAAAGAGAGACAATTTCGATAGTGTTCTCTCCTCTGGCAGATTGATAACAACTGTCTGACTTGGTTTGAGATGGGAATGCAAGGGCAGAGGGAGGAAAGGGAGGAGTGATATAAGGTAAAATGAATTGAAAGGCTTTATTTAATAGATGAAAGAGGGAGGGTGGCTGACAGTTTGACAAAGATGGTCATATTTGGTGGGAGATGAAGATAGAGGGTGAAGGGAGTGGTGCTGGGAGGGCTCGGAAGGGCTAAATGTTGTTATGTGTCGAGTGTGGGAGATGGAGCAAGGTGGAGGACTGGTTGATTTGAAATTAAAGTTAGCGGGAAGGACTGAGAAAGCGAGTTCAAATGTTGATGTGATTGCCCAGAATTAAACCATAAACCGGGGCTGAAAAGTTGAATTTGAAGAACTATTTTAGATTCAACTGGCAATTGACAAAAAAAACAATTGAATATGTAAAATACCAAAGGAAACACCAAAAGGAAAAAGAGTGTGGAAGGCACTGGCAAGATCTGGCATTTGCTTGAGTCAGGGGTATTGTTAATGAGCATAGAGCAAACGCAGGGGATTAGATCAGCCTTTTAACCAGCCACTACATGATTGAGAATTGGTCTCCTTTGCTAAAACATCAACATGAACCCTTCTTACACCTGATTCTAGGATAATGCAGTACTGGCTGGGTTATTCGTAGGTGTCACCTCTTGGTTTCGACTTGGAAAAACATGGCGATTGTTCCGGAAGCCTCAAATTTCCTCTTAACAATCTGTTATTGAGGTGAGACAAATGCCACGTTGCATCGTTATAATTTCAGATGTAGAATGCATAATAATTCAAGAACTAGTTCTTCAAAGTTGGCAGTTGAGAGATGTAAATCAACTGAAATTAAATGCAGCGCTGCTTGTTGTCATCATCATCATCTAAACATCACTACCAACAGTTCACTGATTGGTTCAGCTTTCAGCTGTCTGCCTCAGAGGATTGTAAATGAATAACTGACAAAAAACTGAGCTCATGTGATTTAAGATGATCTTACAAGGCTAAAGGGAAGGGCTGAGGGCTGGACAGCTTGGCAGGATGAAGAGTGACGAAAGAGTGACATGCAAAATGCCTGGCAGGCTGATAAAAAGGCCGTCATCTCTGCTGTGCTGTGAATAAATAACTGGATGAAGGTGTGGTGAGAAAGGATTAGAAAGTGGAAGAGAGGAAGACATTGAGAATGAATGAGGTGGTCTGGCAACGTCAAAGTGAATCGTCACCTCTTCTGGACTACGAAGGACTGAGAGAGAGATGTCAGTGATAAGGAGAAAACAAGAGATAGAGATGGCAAGAGCAAGAAAAGGAGAGAACATTTGAAAAAAAAAAAAGTCTGATGCAGGCAAAGGGGGAATAAGCAGGATAGCAAACGCTGTCAAAGTTGGCCAACGAGAGAGATTGATTGCAAGGCCAAGTGGATGGAAACCAAGAAAGATCAAAAGAGCAAGAGAGAGAAAAAGGGAGGGATGAAGGGATAACAGAGGATCAAAACTTGACTAAAATAGGACTAAACTGCCTATCAAAAGAAAGGAGGGAGCAAATGGAGGGATAAAGACAAAGGGGGGGCAGAGACTGAGAGACAGCAAAATGGTGTGAAATTGACATGAAAATGAGGGGATGCTTGGGGAAAAGCCAGAGCGCTGTGACACCTGAGGTTTGTGAGGGTTTAGGGCAGGTTGGCTCAGCACGATAAGATAACTGCCGCCTTATCTGTGGCCGTCAGACTGCTAGCACACATGCACGCAAACTGACATATTAACACACATGCCGCTCACACACACAGTTTCCTTTGGCCAGGGGAAAGCAGAAACGGACGAAACACTATTGGAAGATTGGCACACAGGTGCTTGGGGTTGTGATTGGATTCAGATGTATGTGTATGTGTGCTTTGTGCTTACATCTGTGTGTGGCTTTGTGCTCATATCTGAGTATACTGTACATGTGACAAGTGACAGGCGTTATATTTGTTTTTAAAGTTTGATTTGTATAATATGATGGTTGAAACCAAACCTGTTTATATGCGTGCATGTTTTTGTGAATATGTATTCTTGCATTACACTTGTACAAGTAGAGGTCTTCACCGAACAAAATGCTAAGTTAAATGTTGAGAGGCAGAAATGAGAAAAAAGAGCAAGAACCTTATGACAGAATCTAATGCATGGAAAAAAAAGCTGGTGCCAGAATTGAAACGCTTTGAGAGAGTATGGACATAATTGAGACACATTGGCAAAGGCTACAAAATTCAACTAAATTGAACATCTTGTATGATTTTATGCTGGAAAGCAAGCAAAGACTACAAAGCAGAGGAAAAAAGAGAAAAGAAACGTTAAGTATTCAATTTTGTCCTGTAGCAGTTTAATGATCAGCTGTGTGAATTGTAATTACTTACAAATTGTAAGGACACTCAGCCACTTTGGTTACTGTTAGCAAAAATTACATGTGAAGAGTTCATCTTGTGTGTTATTAAAGAAGAAGAAAAACTACATACACAGTGTCGATCATTCAAGGGTTAGGGTTTTGATTGGGGATCAGAGTACTTTGATATTGAGTATCTGCTGATACAGAGTCCAATACTTATATTTACCTAAAGGTTAATTCAATATGTATCTGACACACTGCAATAACAGCTGTAGACTAATACATTCAGCACACCCCATTTTTCACAAGTGTGATCAGTGATGAGCTAGAGAGAAGACATATCATTTTGTTGGAGTTGTTGTACAGTGGTGTTACACAGTGGAGCTTCTCCCCATATGATCTTTGGCTTACAGACACGGCTTGCAGAGAGCACACAAACCCAAATAACAGTGAAGACAAGATTTTGATGGACAGAGACATTGGAAACTACAGAACACACAAATAGACCCATATTCTATTAGCATATGGGATTTCACACACCCAATGTCTCCACAAAACATCCACATGCCTTTACAAACATACCACAGACACATACTGTCCAAGGGGACAACCATATACTGTACCCCTACCGAGGATCAGTGCCATTTAGGTCTATATTATAAAACAAATCAACATCATGATCCACCATCATTACTTTGGCAGAGAGTCAGGGACAGAGATTGGATTTTTATAACCTGGTTGCTTTGACGTGAAGGCTGTGAGAGCCAGTCTAACGATTCAACGGTCATCTACAGCCATAAATGTTAATTAACAGCCTTAGCTGCTGGACGTTCATTTCCTGCTATAGCCGTAAGGGAGGGCTCATAAAAAATAGGGTGCAAGTGCATGAGGGTATGTCACATTTGTGTGTGTGTGAGGTGTGTGACAATATAAGTTTGTATATGTCCTCACGCGTGTATGTGAGAGTGCGTGAGCATCTGTTCGTGTGTGTGCAGCATCATGTGTGACAATGTGTGAACGTCTGCCTGTTCCAAGGACACGCAGTGATGAAAACTGTCCCAAAGGCTCCTCTGTCCTTTTCTAATACAGCAATAAGCCGTCAGCACAAACCATAACTAGCTAGTCACACCACGACAACATAATAAAGCTATACAGGGCCAATGTCAGGTAAAAGTCACACCATGGCCACATATATCAGAGGTGTACACACACACGCTACGTCAGGACAGAGTTACACCTTGACATCACAAAGGAACGAAAAGTAAAAGTGACGCTACGGAATCACATTATAGCTCCGTGTGGCCATTGTAAGGCATAGGTCATGCTATGACATCATAATACAACTGCACATGACCACAGTGAGATAGAGGTTTACACTATGATATCATGATACTGCAATACATGACCACCGTGAGCCAAGTCATTATACGATCACGATACACAGTAAGATAACGTAAATAAGATAAGTGTCACAATGGTATCATTAAAATGTTCTATACAACCACTGTACGGTAGAAGTCAATAAATGATGTCAATGTAAGTCATCCCACAACGTGATAACGCAGCTGTGCGAGGGGGAAATTCACCAAATGGTTTCACAATGGAGCTGAATAATTTAAAAGCAAAAATGACACGATGAAATTATACTGTGATAGCAATCAAGTCAGTGCTGAAACACTGATTAGTCCATTAACAGAAAATCAATCGAACACAATTATTTTGATAATCAATTTGTCATTTAAGTCGTTTATGAAGTAAAAATACCAAATGTTTGCTGGTTCCAGCTTTTCAAATGTGAGTATTAGCTGCTTAATATCTCTGTAAAGTGAATATCTTTGGGTATTTTTACCTTTTTGGACTCTTTTTGAATTTTGATGGCCATTTTACCTTATTTTCTGACATTTCGTGGACTAAGCAATTAATTGGAAAAATAATGAACAACTTAATCAATCATGGAAAAATATAAGAATAATTTTTCACCCCAGATAAAATGTTGTTTTTTTATAAGTAGGCTAATATGTACATTATACACACATGTATATGACTTAGAAATAGGGCTGAAACAATTCGCTGTTTAATCGACAAATTGACAGAAAACTAATCACCAACTATTTTGATAATCAATTAGTTATCATAGTTCCAGCTTCTTAAATTTGAGGATTTGCTACTATTCCCTGTTTTAAATCACTGTAAGCTGAATATTACTATTATTAGTGTTATGGTTTTCCTTTATTTCAGTCTGTACTGAATACAGCTGAGTGATGCATTGGCGCATCAGGCTCAAAGCTACCTGGCCAAAGGTGACTGGATAATGGCAGAATTATCATTTCACAAGAAGCCAGAGCTGGCCACAACTAGCTCCATGTTGCAACACAAAAAGATGAAAGCATTATTTTTAATGGTTATTACTGTTAATGTTACCACCTGCAAGTGTAATTTTTATTTAGCTGTAGTCTCACTAGTCCTGTTATTTTAAAATGTAAGTGTCGTTTGGTGAAGCTGGCTAATTAATGAAGATGAAAACCAAACAATGAACCGTACCAGTGTTAGCCCTGGCTGTGGAAAACAGAGCTAATAGAGACAAGCCATAACTCTCTGTTTCCATCTCACTGTCGACGCCTCCCATCCTCCTCTCCTCTCTCCCCAATGCCCCATCTATCAATCCATTTATCCATTCTGCCTCATCCTCCCGCTCCTCTCTCTCCCTCTCTTCCTCCGCTTATCTATCTAAATGTATTGTTGGACACCACCATTTCAGGCCAGTGTAGTATTCTGACCATGAAGATGTTTTACAGGCTACCCCCTCCCTCCTCCTCTTCAACCATCCCCTTCCCCAAACAGATAGGAGAAAAGCCCCCATGTTGGAGTCACGGTTCAGTGGTTTCTAATTATGTGTTCACTGTAGGAGCCTGGTCAGAATATTTCATATAGACCCATGAGAGAGAGATAAGAGAAGGGAATGACGGAGGGAGGGAAAGACAGAGAGGCAAGAAAGAGACAGAGATGCAAACAGAGAGAGACGGAGAGAGGATGAAGAGAAGAAACACGCACCTTACACTATACATAAATGCAGCTGATCTTGTTAGGGTGTGTTCAGATTGAATACAAAGCGAATTTTCACCCCACGTTACTCACACAACTTTGACAGCTCGCAGGGGTAGTTGGTGAACCACTGTCCGCTGTTTAGCTCACAGCCAACACGTTAGCCAGTCGGGAACATGCTAGTAAGTAAGTTCCCCAAGCTTCACTCCAACAGTTTCCCTGCCCACAAATTTGCGTACATAGCCTTGCTGAAACCCTAACCCACAGCTTTTTCATCACACAATGTAAGGTTAAAATGTCTCCAGACTTTGTCTTTTAGTAATTATACAATAATTAGGAGGACTTCTTGACCTTCCAAGTACAGTTAAACGTGCCACACACATACACCCTCAGGAGGACGCGCACACATACACACAGTGGCTCTTCTCTGGGCTCTTAAATGACTGGTGTCATTAATGTTGGTGTGCGGTTGCCAGCTGTAATATTTCCTGTGGTCATTAGACCATCTGGTGGCCTGACTCCGCTCATATCTCTATCTGTCTCTCTCGTCTGTCTCTGCTTGTCTGCCTTCTTGTGCTGCTCAGCCCAAGTCTCTCTATTTCTCTACACATTTGCCTCAGTGTTTCTCCAAGAAAGGTAAAAACCTTTCTTCGTATTTTACTCAGCCTCAGTTTCCTCTGTCTGCCATACGAATTTTTTATTTTTATTATTTTCACTCTCATCCTCTTGCAGCCCCTCACAGCCTGCTGCCCCTGGCCACTTCATCCATCTCTCTGTAATGGAAAGCCATTGATGTATGCAGCCATTTTGGTTCTCCAATATGTTAATTGAAGGGATCTGCAGCCTCATTTATGGAGGGGTCAACATCCCTTTAAATTATAGCTTCATCATTGCTGTAATTACGCCGTTGTTGGCGAATATAACAGAACACATAGGGTTTCATCAAAACGAGGATTTCAAAAAGACATCCTTGCATTTAACCCTTTTCTATCTGTCAATCTGTCTCTGTAAATTAGGCTGGATGGAAAAAAGTAATTGCTTCTGTTTTTAAGCATATATAGAAAGGTAGGTGCTGTAACTGTACATGACAGCAAGTACATTTGTCAGTTTGTTGAGTTTGCTCTTACTTTGTTAGATTAAAGTTCACTTTCCGATGTAATCACAAAAGAAATAACTGTTACAGTACATCATCATTTAACATTATAAAACATGGTGGTAAGCACATAGGGGAAATGTTAATATGGTAAGAGAAGAATAATAGTGCAGAAATTAGCATTCTCCTCATGTCTCTACAGACAACTAGGCGTTTCAAAAATAGCACAGATATATGTGCATGGTGAAGTGACTTCTGTTGCATATTCATTTGCCTATGCTTAAAATTGTTAGAGCTAAGGCAAGTCATCACAATAACAGTGCATGTAATGATGCCATCAATTTAATCATCCTTGGTAAATTTTGTAATGGGAGCAGTCCCATTTGATGTACAGTCCCATGATTAACTGAGGATCAGCCTGCTATACCTTAGTAACATGGAGGCTGAGTCCATGTGCAATACAAATCAACATATACATATGAATACACCCACAATCTCACAGAAACAGCTTTAGAAGGTGTGTTCTAGCTCAATCCCTGAATCTCTCTCCATGCTTGTTGTGTTTCTGTTGATCAATAACCTCTCAATACATTTCTCTCATCCAGTAACACACTGTGCATGCAATTTAAAAGCTCAATTTGCAAAACACCATTTGCACAAGCAACAGCGCCATTTAGAATTCAGTGAAAACATGAAGACACTACAATGGAAAGGTACATTTTACATTTTAAGCTTTTACAGTAAAAACGTCATTTTTAGCACTGACATTTTGCTAAATGCAGCAAAAAAAATCAATACAACACAATGTAACAAGTCTGCCTGGCTTGAGACCAACCGTCTCTCCCCTAATCACTCTTTCACTGCCCTCCTCAGCTCAGCCAGTCTACCTGTGTCCCACCGCATGTGTGAAGCCAAAACCCGATTGCCTCAGTTTCACACTGCTGATGGCTGCTCGCCTCCTCCACTCCTTACATTTTTAATGACTGGAATTTGTTCTTTCTGCACATGTGGCAATACAATAGGCCTAATCTATAACAAATTTCAAAATTAAATACCATTTCCTTTGTATAGGGAAATAGAATTTCTTAGATACATGATTTTTAGAGGCAAGAGAAGATGTGACTATTTTCTTTGAGGTGATATTCAGTGGAACATTTCTTTTTTCCTCTAGGGGCAGAGCTTGACCTGTTTTGATCGGTCTGCTGACTGCTGGACCTTACAGCCTATGTTTAGCTGTGTTAAATGCTCAATGATTTAATGTAAATTTTAGTGTAGTCAGTTTGATAGCAAGACTGCTGTCATTGCCTTTAAGCTTGAATTGGCACATTTTCATTTCGTATATTGCTTTGACTATCCTTCTTCTCTTGAACCAACTCATAATCAATCCCAAGAGCCCTTCTGACAACTATTGACACATGCGAAAAGTCCAATAAGCTAAGTCAAAAGAGCCAAAAATAACTACAATAAAGGAGTGTTACTAGAGAGAGTGCCTTCACAGTTGAGACACTTCACTATCACAGCTTTGCTCCAAGGAGACAGCAGATTGCTCAGGTTCTCAAATATAGTGATGTCGATCACAAAAAAAAGATTGCACTATTACCATAGAAAGACCCTATATGTTTAAGTCTTTGCAACACTAGCATCAACAGAGAGAGCAATTTGTTCAGACTGTGGACAGGAAAATTGTTCTTCCCTTTTGCTTTTATCGCTAAAATCTATAGCAGACAAAAAGGGGTGTAATCTCCATCCACAGTCCATTCACCTCTGAGACAGCAGTAAGAATCATGTCTGTCTGCTCCTGTCAGGTCCAAATACAACAGAGTGCCCATGCTTTTTTTTTATTCTTTTTCACTATAAGGGCCAAACACTGGGCAGTCTTGTAGTCTAACAGAAAGTGTTTACTGCTGTTACTTAAAAGGCAACAATCAGTTACAAATTAGGCCATGTAGTGAGCAAATTATTTCAAAACCAAATCTCAGATTTTGGATTAAATTTCATCAAAATGTACAAAATTGTATTTTTCCAAATTCAATCAAGACTTAACAGTCTAGCAACTGCAAACAGCTATTCATACTCTGGTGCAACAGATTCTATCCCAGGAGACTGCAGTTTCTGTGAAATGAAAGCTATTTCTGCTCAATAACCATCACCGCCATGGGTTAGTCATGCCACACTTTTATGCCTTAACTTATCTTTATTTAATCTGGGGGAAAGTCAACCGAGCACAAATGCCACTTTTTGGAAGCATCCTATGTGTTCATGGGCTTAAAAGGCATTGACACAAGGGAACTCCACAGAGGGCAATAAGGGTTAACTGCCCTGCTTACAGGCACATCTGTGGTAAGGGGGCAAGAATGTATGCATGCAAGAATGTACAGTATATCCCATTCAAACAAAGGCCAAGAGAAATGTTTTACCTTTATCTCAATTCAGATCATTTATATTGCAATTAAATATGTCCTGTACGATGCCTTGTGGAAATTAAATGGAATTAAAATGTTTCATTCCAAATCAGTAGCATCACCGAAATGTCAGCATTTCATTAGCTAAAGAAAACAACCTTGTTCTTAGCTTAATGTCATATTTTATGTGTTAAACTGTGTGTTTTGAAAGGATTTCATAAGCACGAGGAGCTTTTCCTCAACAGGGGATGGTGTAATTCTTCAGTTCATGTGGATACATGAATAATACATACCAAAATTGACTTATAATGGTTTCAAATGACTAGAGCTGAATGCTACTGACATGGTGACCAGACTTTCAATATTTGAAGAGTCACTTCAACTGAAACAGACAGCAGCATATTTACAGTGCCTTATATTCATATTTAGGGTATCATACATTTGTGCCTCGCAACTCTGCACCTCCAAGACAAGAATATCCAGTCCAGACCGCCTTCTCTTCCTCTTAGAAGAAGGCGGCCTGGACTCTCCATAATAAAACTGTCAGTGCCTCATGGCAGGGAGTGCACTGCTTTTAAAGGGAATTAGAGGAGCTGATTTGATTGGCCATGATTGATGCCAGCCTCTCACACACCCACTGATAATGCTTTCCTCCTAAACAAACTCTGTTTCCAGATGTGCCACAGGTGTGTTCTCTTCCTTAAATAATGAAAACAGTTCCCTACGTCTCACATGTAGGTTTGTGTCTAATGAGATTACGAGGAGAGCTAGAAGTCAAGGAACATGAAAATATATCAGAGTATAGTCCATTTTGTCTTTGAAAACCCATTTAAAACTTCACATATTGCAGCATGGCACTGGCAGCTCCAAAACAGTCCAGAGCCAATCCACATTAATTTAGGCAAGCAGAAAGCTTTAAGTACTGGCATTTGCATTTAAAATGAGAAAGACTCATAGCCATTTCCTCGACCACTAAATTACCACAAGTTGGGTTTTCTACTTTGAGAAGCTGTGACACTAAATCCAGTTTAGAAGTTCATGCTACAAGAACAATTATGAGTCAGGGCTCCACAACATCTTTGGGTACAATGTAAGCACAATCTGTCTATGGCGCTGCAGGCGAGGACTACAGAGCTGGTGTGTGTTTCTCAGTAAATGAGTGTGCTGTATTGTGGGAATCGTATTCCTAATGGGAGTGTCACAGCCTCATGAGAATCCCTTATGCCTGTCTTTTGAACATAAAGCCTTCGAAAAGCCTCTTGCACATGAAAAACGATTGGAGGAGCTAAGTCAAGCACAGCCCCAAGCACAAAGTGGGACTCATAGTCAGAAAAAATGTGCGTTTTTATTCCAATAATATTCATAATCCTCCCTGACTGAGGTTATCTGTAGTGCATGTGCGTGTGTGTGTGTGTGTGTGTGTGTGTGTGCGTACATACATTATATTTAAACAACGTTATCGTGTACTGTACATCAAAAGGAAATTGCCAGAGCCTTGGGTGCATTGGCAGTCTAATATGAACAATGTCAACCAAGTGAAATCACTTTTTTTTTATTTAACTGTTGATTTCAAAGGTCTTTCCTAAAGCAATTTTGACCCATTTCTTCTGGGGTAGTTTTTCTTTTTTGCCTTCACGCAAATTATCTTAAAATAGCAGTGCTGATCCAAGACTGGCTTGTCTCATAGTGAAGCTAATTTAGTCATGTGTTGTGACCAGGGATGTTGAATCAGTTGATATTGTCCAGCTCATAACGCATTACAGGCAATGAAGATGGACATTATTGTCACAGGAGGGATGATGTAGTGAGTGTTTGAAGATATGGAATTCATGCTCAGTCAATTAAATCATCCCCCGTAAGCTTAACTCCCAGCCATTCATCAGTGAAATTAAGTCACAGCAGAAGCCACTCATGAACTCTGATTCAGCAGAATTCTTCCATCTCATTGGTGTATTCATATATGTATTCACACTTTGGTGTTAAGACTACAGCACTGAAGATTTGGGATTATTTTAAACTAATTAACACCCCTCCAGCCAGTCAGGATGGAGTGCACGCCGAGGCCACGGTGCTATTTAGGAATGATCCCCGAGAGGATATTCTCCCCTACGAATGTGGTAGTGATGCAAGGGGGTGCAGTCATGTACCAAATGCATCATCAAGGTATTCACAATCACAGTTACCCATCCCTGTCTACCAATACATCGTTTTGTTTTCTGGTAAAATACTACCTTGCTAACTAGCTTCCAGCTGACCTGCACTTTATATGAATCATTAAAATATAAAACGGTTACATCTCCTGCTTTTGGGATTAAACCACCTGCTGTTTCAATTTCTGTAAATTCACAAATAGGTTTCTGTGTAAACAATCAACCATTTCCTTTTTTAACATGGACCCACCAATTTATTGAGTGAGAAGGTGTAATAGCAGACAGTTAGGTCCTCATTCTCTATATCTAAAATTTTAAGTGGGATAATTTGATACAAAAATCTACCATGTAACCATAGCCTTACTTCCCAACACACACACCCACACACATACAGACACACACAGCATATGCTGTGTAACTACCATCTTAAAGAGGCTCTCCAGTCTTAACAACTCAATTTTCTGATTATTATAACATAATCGTGGCAGTTAATAGGCATTCTCATATTTCATTTAGATTTTTATGAAAAAAAATGCAAGTTTGAGGCCATATTACTTCTAAGTAGGCAATTAAAACAAATTGCTTCTAGTAATGGAGAAATATGGCCACTTATGATAAGTTCCATATGGACTTTTTTTCTACATTTCTGTCTTTTTGAGCTACCAGTCAGTGGATTCATGCAATAGTGGTGGGTCGTGAATTATACCACAGACACACACACACACACACACACATTTAAATGGAAATACCAGTGCAATACACTCATACCAATGCACAGAGCCATATATTCTATAGCATAACACACACACACGTAAGGAAGCATGAATGCAGGGATGTGCATACACACACAGACACACACACACACACAGACGTGAAAACACACCCACACGCAACTCGTCAAGTCGAGCATAACCGAAGGGCTTCAATATGGATTTCACACTTGAGCTAAACCTCCTTAACTTTCCTCAACAATATGGACGCCTCAAGCCATGTCAGTTCCCCCACTGCCACTGCAAAAATTCCCTTATTCTTCACAGACAACATTCCCCCCCGGTTTAAAACCTCATTTTAGCACATTGTTTATGGAGGAAGGTCTGAAGAATAATTTTATGTCATTATGTGTCATCATGTATCTGCTTTAATGGACTGAGACAGGATATGACATGATACATTTTTATAAGCTGCCTTCAGACCCACAATGTTGCGAGCATGGACTGACAGTGTCAACTGGTCTTTTGTTTGTAGGAACATTTTCCTTATCTTATTTTAACAGTAGTAGCAAAGTAAACCTGACTCTGCCTAACAGAAAAACTAAACAACGCAAAGTGCGTCTTGTGTGTGCAATAAAAAGAGAGAGCAAGTTGAGATACTGTAGCATGATTTCCCATCACAAACTGGTTCATGCTCTAAATACAGGCAATGAAAAAGCCATGACATTCAAATAAAGCGAGCCAGAATTCTTACTTCTTTTGAAAACTCCATTAAAAAAGACACTGTATCTTCCCCAACAAGAAGATAAAACACTGTTAGCTTACATGTTGCTCTTTCACTTGTTCTTTCATTCTTTTTCACTTGCTGACATAAACACACAAGCAATGTGATACTTCCCAGACTCCGAGAGACAGAATATGTGGGACCATATAATGTGCATGACCAATAATGCATCAGGAATGTGTTGTGAGGAAATCGAGGAATTTGTCATGGGGAGGGAAAACTGAACGTGTGGCAGGAATTCGACCGACTGTTCAACATGCCTGCACAGTGAAATCTAATCCGCTGCTCACACGCGCACGTCCATACACATCCAGGCATACCCATTCTTTCTCGAGAACACATGCAGACTCTAAGCTCATACTTTTACACAATGCAAAGTGTGCAAACACTGTCACATATGCAATGTCGATGCCATATGTTCTTTTAACACAACACTTGCTCCCCTAATGATGGGTTTACCATGAATTTTCAATTATCTTGTACAGCTCCAGATCAGATGATTGTCTTGCAGCCAGAATTTAAGTGTCATTATAGCTAAAAAAAAAAATACATGCTGAATTCTTTCACACATGCATACACAGACAGAGGCGTCTCATTAGCAAACACAGATAATGTTACTAAAATTGGGGTACATGAGACCCGTTGCGGTTGTGCCTGTCAGCGATGGCACCACTGCAGGTGGCTGTTGAGAGCGATCATAGAGCCACAGATGGAGCATGTAAAGGTTGCATCTGGAGGGAGAGATGGCAGAAGGCTAGCATGACTGCCGCCTCTGGGCTCTCTGCTGATGGCTCCATTGGTTTTCAAATGTGGCTTCTCCAGAAAACATAATGAACACAGCAGTGACAGGAATCACCTGAAGGTTGTTGGACATAATTTTGCATTTTGTATGTAGTATATGAAAACGTGGTTAAAATGGAGGTTTTGTATTACTGTTTGTCAAGCACTTTATGTTGCAAATTTGCCCAAAGCGTGCTATAGGCTGATCTGACTGATAAAAAAAAAATAAAGAGTAAAATGCTATCCTATAAAAAGCAGGAGATACAATCAACAATCTGTGAAGAGGCCATAAAAAAGCACAAGGGGATTTATAAAAGAGTCTCTCCTCAAAATAAGCAACAACAATATGGTAAGCACTGATAAAACTGCACTCAATACCAGAAATGAAATGACAACAGTAACAAGAAGGCAGAAAATAGTAGGATGATAGCATTGCCGATGAAATGACAAGGGAAATAAAAATAAATTAAAATACGTATCCCTAATGAGCGGGATCGCAGAGAAACAGATGGTGTGTTCAGCTGGTGTTTGGACCGAGGTTTTTATCCACCAGGCATCAATTTGTTGGCCGAAGAACTCTGACGCTTCAGGCAGCCAGTTTACATGCTCTGTCCAGTTTTGTTTTTGCCAGGGTTGTTTCCATATTGACAACGTTGGTTTGCTGGAGGACATCGATGCAAGGGGCCTGCTCCTCCAAGGTGACCTTTAAGGTGATTTTATTGGACGCTATGAATGTAAAAGCTTTCCAGTTTTCCAATGCTGGAACAGTACTTGATTTAAGCACTGAAGGTATGTAAAAGGCTCCTGTCATACATGTAAAAATCAGGTTGAAAGACATACATAATACACTAAATAGTACTATTTCACAATGAACAGACGTGGGCAACATACATACAAACTGCGGCACACAGTATAACCAAACATATGGTGGATGCAATTAAAGAAAAGGATAGAGACATGCGCGCGCACACACACACACACACACACACTGATGGAAGCTGAAGTCATTTAAAGTGTGTGAGGGTATTCTACTTTTTAATCCTTCCTGATAAGGGACTATTTAGAACTCTGCCTCCAAGTCAAAGATAGGTGAGAGGTATCTCTCTCTCTTTCTTTCTCTCTCTCTCTCTCTCTCTCTCTCACACACAAGCACACAGAGATATGCACACAGAGATGGAGCGCAGTCACGTTCTACCTGGGGGGGAAGATCATGGGAAAAGACAAATGATATCTTAACTCTGACAGACTAGCGGGTGTCTGCGTGTGTAGGTGACACACTGTGTACTTGCATGTGTGTGCCAATATGTGTCATTGTGTGCCACACCACTGTGTACGCACATGTCTACACGTGACATATGCGACAAAGTGTATGTGTTTACACTGATTTTTGCACACTGAGGATGTGTGGATCTCTAAAATGTTGCCGCTGCGTTTAGTTAACGCCTGTGCATGTGTGTGCTGTGTGATATAATGTGTGTGTGCGGGGGGGATGTTTGTGTGACAGTGTGGCTGTTGACATGTCTCCTTAGCCACAGGTGCAGAGAGATGCTGACACTGCTTACAGAGAGACACAGTGCAAGAGAATGAGTTTATTTATCTGTCTCTGTCTAGTTCTCACACAAACACTTACACACACACACACACACACACAGGAACTCAGACAAACAAAAACACCACATGGCTGCACAGACACACACACTCAGACACACACTCGTACAGAGACCAACATGCCCGCAAACAGACAAATAAACATGCCTGCACACAATCACACACACACACACACACACACACACACATCTGGGAGGAGTTTGGGATCTTAGGCACCTCGCCAAGGTAAATAGAGGAAATTGCCAGCCTTGACATTTTTTGGTGTTGAGCGAGGCTTCTCAAGGTGACAGCTTTCACTGGGTGTTAGCGGGAGACGAGGATTGGTGCTGCTTAACAATCAACACACTGTCATTTACTGTCTGTGCGTGAGCGTTAATGCATGAGCGGGAACGTGCATGTGTGACAGTTCTGTATGTATTTATGTGAGTGTTGGTGGTTGTGCTAGACAAGGCAGAACATACATTGTTTTCTCCATAACAGACTTTTAAGACTGTTCCTATGATTTGTTTTTTGTTTGTTTGTTTTAAATAGCATGTTTAAATGAGTACAGAAACACAAAAACTAAGATGATTTAGTGGCATTAAACAAACGAGTAATCAGTTTGTAAATCAAGATTTGAGAGTGTGCAGAGACAGATTTGTAGTAGCAAAATAAGTCTCAAGATTGAGGAAGGACAGAATTGTGAATGTAATTGATGTGTTGAAGATGCAAAACAAATTATGTCTCTAAATTTAAGCGAGCAGCAAGGCTTCCTTTGCCCACTATCTTTAAAGTTGCACGCTCTCTTTTCTGTGTACTTTTGTATCTAAAGTGAAAGTGACAGCAGAGTAAAATCCGTTTGATTTGACCTTAAAATAAAGTATTATCCTGTAAGGCTCAAGCTGCCTCTCAAATTTGACCCTGTGTGTGTCTTCTTGAGGCATGTTATTTAAAAATGATTAGCATGTGCTCTTTCACATTCTCAAGTCTCAGAATCTGGAGAAAATATAAAAGCACATTTTGAGCTAAGAGCAAAAAAAAAAAAAAACTTGCTTTGCAGTCTGATTATAAATAAATTGTGTTTTGCGTTCGTTCGGTAGTTTTGTCTTCACTAAACTTCCATTCAGTAATAATGTGCATTTCGCTGTAGGTGTATGTGGGTGTATGTGTTTTCCACTCTCTCTACCATACAATCCCAGTTTATAGAAGATACCTCTATCTCAGTTTGTGTCTGTCGGTGTCTTTCAACAACACAAAGGAACATAAACCGGTTATGTAAATAATCCCCCTTCATTCACTCCCTGTCTTTTGTGCACTGCAAATGGATCTAGCGTGTACATGTGTGTATGTGTGTAGGGAAGTAACGCCGCAGACCCGGTGTACATATGCCTGTCCTTTCATCTTAACTCCTTTTTGTGTAAAGTTGAATACATTAGCAGCAAAAAATAAAGTGCATATTTCTGCATGTGTTTGTGAGCAAACACACAGATGTGACAACGATAACTAACACAAATAATTACAAATTGACTGAAGTGATTACTTTAGATAATACTACTGATGATACTAAATACAAATTTTAAAGCTAATTTTCAAAAATACGCAAATGTTACATCGATGTACACACTCCAATTATGATACAGTAATTGGTTAAAATGGCTACCGCTGCTGCCAGCCCCCTCATAACTCAACAGACTACATTATTTTGTCGGATTGACTTGTTGCAGACCTCAATGTTAAAACCCACAATTATCAGTGCAAACCTCATATTCCCTGACAGCATTCAACCCATAGTTGCTCATCTTTTCAGATCCAGTTGTCAGGTTCAATAAGAGCTGCCTTTATTAGACTTCCATCTGCCATGACTTTCTGGCCTCTTAAGTTTGACTTTTGAATTTTAATGAAAACTAGATTAAACAATGCAATTCACTTCACTTGATCAAGGCCACTCCCCAAGGGTTTGCATGAGGTTGTGATGGTGGTATAGCTGTAGTGTTCGTAATTGTAATTTAGTTGTATTCAATGCCGGAAATCAATCCACCTCCAGCTCTCATTTCATCTGTGTGTCCTTACATCCTCAACCTCATATAAAATACTCAAGAGGCTTTTATGGCAACTCTTGTAAAAAACATTTTAACCACAGGTATATCCACCTAATCTTGAATCTGCTCTCTTCATAAACTGAAAGTTAAAAGTAAAGACCGTACAAAAAAAAAAACGTATTGTAAGAAGCATTCAATTGCTTTTTCTGAGGTGTTTATATTAGCTTGTTAGCCACAGAATCTGCTTTGCTAACTATTAATGTCTTCTTCACTGTTACTTATAACTAAACCTGACTTAAATGAACATCACAACAATCCTTTTCCCAGGTATCTCTGTTTTTCCTGCCCAGCTGTTAGACACTTAGCCATTATTTACACACAGCTAATCCCCCAGTGGACCTCCATGATGGAGCCAGACGGGGTTGCTAGGCAATTTGTGATATGACTGCAAAGTTTCTATTAGAGGGGCACAGAGGGACCAACAGTTCTGTATAATATATTACGATGGAGTGAGAATATCTACCGCCGCAGCATTGGGTCAGGGTTGCTTGTGTAGAGATTATCCCTCTCTCATAATTTTGTTCTGTTTTTTTTCTTTCCACCTCCTGTATATCGACCTCTTCCTTACTTTCCTTCTGGCTAAATCCCCTGACAAAGTAGCTCCCTGCCCTCCACACACTGTCTCTTTGACTCACCCTAAATTTTCTCTCCCCCATTTCCCTATTTCTTTCTAACTCCCCACTCTTTCACTCCATTCCCCCTCCCTCCCTCCCTCCCTCTCCGTGCAGCAGCTACCCAATAAAGGATGTTGTTAATATCATTAGGCAGACTTCCTCCGGCCCAGTGCCCGGCCCACTCCCTTTCAGCCATAATCAAGCGTGCACACTAACTATCAAAGGAGACATCGCTAATAAACTACCACAGTGGAGCGGAAAAACACACACATACACTCCTGCAAAGAAAATACCGTTGGCTAAGTGCGGCGAAGTAAATGTGTGCGTGTTGGAACTGAGGGGACGGGTGGGGTGGCAGGGGATGGGGGTTGGGGGTGTCGGTGCGGGTTACCCAGACAACACTAATAAAGTATACTCCAAAGGCTAGCACAGTCTAATGCAAATCAGCCACTTAAGTATACTAAATTAATTGGGGTTGAGGGACATGTACACAAGCAGACATAGCTAATAAAGTGTGCTCTGAAAAGAGGCAAATACTGTCAGTTTAGTAGGTTTAAATGGGAAAGGGAGGGGGGGACAACTGTGGCTTCCTGTTGCACTGCAGTCATTTGCTGTAAATCATCCCTAAAACGGGAGCGCATATTGTCGGCTACATAGCTTGAAAGTGTTCTCCCCTGACAGCTGAATGCTACAGTGCATATATCACCAGTTAAACACGGTCTAAAGAGAATACATGATGCAATACTGCAAGCAAGGAGCACTACATTTAAAGAAGAAGAAGAAGAGTAGTGGGAGGCCAACGACATGAGGCTGCTAATAGAGCATGCTGCACAGAAAGCACAGATTCTCAAGCAAGCACAGGCAATTATCTGTCTAAATGAAAGGAGGAGGTGTCAAGTATACACATTCATCATCCTTTTAATTGTAGAGACACAGATGAGATGGTCCCAGGTGTATTAGTCACATTTTACACAGTGCTTTGACTGCATTATTTGAGCTTTCTAATACAAAAGAAGACTTTAACTTTTTTAAATTATCATTCTGGTTAATTAGATTTCGGATCTTATTTACGGAGAATTTTCCATTGTTTCTATTGGGCATGATAACATTGCACACACTAAACTAAATGTCTCAGAGCTGGGCATGCATTGCCAAAAGTCAAGTTGATCATAGTGAACAGGAAGTTCACTGGCGTGTCTACACTTCACTAATAGAAGAGTAGAATGCAACACTGCAATAAACTATAGCAACAAAATAATGAATATGAATAAAAATTTACCACAACAACACTGCGTCCTGTTTTCTGACTCAAATAAGTCAAGCCTCTTCTTGTGCATTTGAACAACCGTTGGGATTTTTCAGTGTTATGTGGCCACTACTGAGCTCCACTGTCATGCTTTATTTATCCCTTTCTCTCTGCACTGTAATGGAAATATAAAAGGGTGCATTGATTAGTGTTTAAGGATCAGGCTTTAATAGATTAAAAGCCCCCGGCTCTGAGAGAGGCACTCACTCTCACACACATGCACACTTGTGCATAAAGGCAAGCTTATATACACACCAACAAGCAAATACATGGACGTATATGGAAAGGGATGGACATAAGCAGTAAGACACACCTACAGCCAGCAGCAAAGCCCTAAGCTACTCAACAGCCTATATATATATATTTCAGCTGAGATAAATAAATATATCTGAAATATCCCCCAAAAATAATGAAGATATCTGCATGTCATTATCATAAAGTGGGAGGACTAATGTGGATTTTCCAATTGATGGAAAACTCATTCATTTTTAACGTGGTGCATTATTAATACTGTGGCACGATCCCCAAGTTGTGAACATTTTCTACACAGGGATGGTGATGTCAGGTCTCAATTTGTGTTTAAAAAAAGAAGTAAACATGAAAATAAATGAGGATGGCCGTGTTTCAGCATCCCACTGCTGATGTACTTTGAGAGCAGACCTGAATATGATATACAGCAACGGAAAAACAGTAGCTGCAAGGGCAAAAACAAAAATCCAATTTACTAATGTTTTCAGGTTATTTTGGTCAAATATGTTCCAAATTGTGTCAGCGGCTGCATTTTACACACTTGTGTCCTTAGAAGATGATGTGTCATTTGCTGATATGTTGCAGGACATTGCAAACCTGCAATTTCACCTGTTTGAAAACACCAAAATCCATTTAATTTTGAGTGTTACTGCTGCGAAAAAGACAGGTAAACTTAAAGCTATGATGCATGTGTCCTCCACCTGTATTCTTGTCTCTTCTCGCCCCATTTCCCACCTCTCCTTCCGTTTGTCCTCTGTGCAGTGACCACTGTCACGTCTCAACTCTAAGCATCGCCTTGACTCCAAATCTGTCCAACGTGTCCCCTTTCATTTTCTCTAATCTTTGCACCTCTTCCTCTTCTCTGACCTCAATCACGCAAGTGGCCATAATGGTGTTAGGCTCCCCATGTGCTCACCATCTTCCTTTGTCTTGAGCCCATCCTTTCTTCCGGTCTTCTCTTACTACACACTGATCACACTCACGTTTGTTGATAGTCTTTCCTAACCTCTAATTTCCTCTCCTCACCTCCACACCCCCTCATTGCTTCTAGTCTTCCTCTCCCATATTTGACCACAATCATGTTTGCTGTTAGCCTCTGCCAGGTCTATCCACTCCTCTCATTGCCTCCTCTTTTCTGCCACCTTCCTTCTAGTCCCAATCAAGGCTGATAGTATCCTTCAGTAAAACCGTCTTCTGCTCCATAATTGAATCTCTTGTGTTCTTCTACTTTCCTTGCTCCTCTCCTCTGACCACAATCACTTTTGTTGTTAGCCTCCTCCTAACCTCTCGAGTCGTCTTTCCAGTCCTCCCGTCTCTTTTAATCCCTCACTCAAGAAGTCACATATGTTGTTAGCTATGCCTAGCCTCTCCTCCGTCCTGTCAGGTCTTCAGTGTCTGTTGTATCCTCCTATTCTGCCTCAGGTGAGAGCATTCTTGCCTGCTGTAAGGCTCAACATTTCCTGGCACTTCTCCTGACCTCCATGTCTCTCCTCTCCCTCAAGAAGTGACCAGTGTCTTGTCTGCTGTTAGCCACACCTGACCTCCTCTTGTCTCACTTCTTCAGTTACCAGCTTTTCTCTCACGCTGTCCCCAACTTGTCTTAGGATGCAGAAAACATTTCACAGCATGTATATTTAAACAGGTAATTTCACAATGAAGACGTCATCTTTCATAATACATTTTCCCTTCCCTTATTGTAGTCCATATTGATACTGATTCCCATCTCCATTGAAACATTTGTGTATATGAATAGTAAATGAATAGAAGAACATCAGCATGACCAGCAGTAGAAGCCATGAATGAAAAGACAAAGATAAGAGAGCCACTATATAATTTATTTAACAGAAAATACAAGAAAAAATGCAGTAAAACACAGACTGATTGAGAAATTATCTAAAAAACCCCAACAAACAAGAGCCATGGCCGGTTTAACACATGATGTGCATAGTTTAAAAGAAATAGTACCTCGAGGATCAAAGCTTATTACTTCACTGATACTGAATGATTAATGTATACATCAAACTATAAATGTCTCCTCTTTGCAGTCATACAGCCATGCGTTTCTTCAAAGGAGCAGGTGATTGCAGGAATAATTGATTTCAGTACAGACTGTATGTAGGCTAATGCCACATTCACGTCCTGTCAAACACGTGAGCAGCCGAGTGGGGAACACAGCTCCGACAACTGCTACTTGGCGAAAAGAACTAGAGGTGTCAACAAACCCGTGGAAAAATGGGTGAAAAGCAACGCCTGGCCGTTACATCTAAATAAAATCCAATATTAACACCAAGTCACTCAATCAGCCAATTTAAAAGGTGCTATACACTATGTCAGTTGTCATATATACAGATATAGGCTTAAATAAAATAAAAATAAAAATATATAGCAAGTTAGTCTATAATACTGAGCAGTAGGAAAACTCACAATATAGACAGATGAATGGATGGGTGGATGGAGGAATACACATCACATAAGTTTCATCATGTCTTCCTATATTGCATATATACTGTACTATATTGTACTGTAGCCTGGAGGCACATTTACTCTGCTCTGCTTATCCTCAAGATGCACTTAATATACAGTGCGCGTGTGTCTAAGAAAATTATTTTTATATGTTGAATGCAAGCACTTTATGTGTCAGAAAGCAAAAATAAGTGTGTGCTTGTTTCCAGCATACATAGATTAAAGTGTGCGGCTGCTGTCAGGTAGCATGTTGGTCCATCGGTATGTTAACAGAATGTAAATGTCCCTCAGATGGTCATTAGCTGAGGGGGAAATACACTATAAAAGAGGTTCGCCCCCTACTGGAGGAGACAGCTTTTGTGCGTGTGTGCATGTGTGTCGAGGAGTAGGGGCTACTTTGAGTGTTGGAAGGGGGGTGAGTGATGCATATTCATAAAAGGGTTTATCCATTTCCCTCCTTTCATCCCTCGTTTGCTTTGATCAGAAAGTTAGAGGAGTCAAACTCTTCTATTGCCTGGGCTGCAAGAATGCTACAGGGGCTGAATGGAAAGCTGTCTAAGGATGAAAATGCGGCAGAGGCAAGCAGATATACACACAAGTTGACATACACACTGACCCACTAGCACACACGTACGTTCACAGACAAAAAGGCAGACTGACAGACACTCACTCCCAAGCAGAGAAACCGGCGAATACACAAACAGAGCAAAAAGACAGCAAAGGGAGCAAAAAAATACAAGTTTAGAAAAACACCTACTAACATACAAGCAGAAAAGCTCACAACCACACAAAGCCAAGAGGTTTTTTAATAAACATCTCACAACTTTCCATAATTTAAGGTCCTGATCCATAGTTAGAAGGCATGTTATGAGGTATGGCATTAGCAAGTGGTTTAATATCTGCATGTCCTCTCTGTATTAAAAATGTACAAAGAAATCACAAGAGTTCTTTCGGATTACCGAAATAATTACACACCGAGTCCCCCTCCAAGCCAGATCCTCCAGCTCAGGGTGAAGAGAGGAAGCCGTTGTAAAAATGCGGATCTCTGAAATGCACGTGAGGCGCCTTAATTGGGGCCAAATCTTAACAAAATCTTGTCATGTTTTCACACCCTTAGGTGCATTTAGATAAAAGCACACAGCAAGTGGCATATCCAGCTAAAGAGAGAGAGGGTAGAAGGAGAAAGCGTGGGAGCTGTGCGTTGCCGGAGAGAGGCACTGGCTTTCTCATGTCTTCACTGCCGTTTGGAGGCTTGTTGCTTACAAAGCTCTTGCCTGCATGCATTTCACAGTCATGTAATGTGTCTCCTATTAAATCTCCTATTTATTTTGTAGCTTCCTTACTACTCTAGCCTCTCTCCTGCTCACTTTTCCCCTTAGGTTTGGGGTTCTAGAGCATTTTGTTATATCCAAATCCAGTGAATCAGCTTATCAAATCCAAATCCTTGAATCTCTTATTAAATCTAATTCAGTTAACCTTTTAACATTTACCCTAATTTAATTAAAGTAACAATCATCTAAAACTCAAAGATTCAGTTGAGATCTGTAATCACCTTTTGTTGGTTGAGAAGGCAAAGACATAACAGTTTTTAGTGATAGCTTAATTAAATTTCACCAACTGTTGCTCCAACCTGAAAATTATTATGAGCAGCATAAGATGTGATATATGTTTGATTAAATATGTCTGACACAGTGAACACAGGTTTAACCTACTTAGTTTTGCAGACCTTAAGTATGAATGAAAGTTTAAGTGCAAGGCTCCAACTACTGAAACTGACATGACACCGTCCACTTGCGATTGTAGAGTGGTGTTACAGAGTGGTGGCTCTTTTGTTAACAAATAATCTTTGGCCAACTACACACACACACACACCAGTTTCCAATTTGTAGCCCTTGTGTACGTTACAGCAGTGAGATTCGCGCCCCCCCGCCCTGCTCTGATCAGGCCCACACTCGGACATCTGTCGGAGGATGTTTACCCAGGCAGTAAGTATGTTAGGGGAAATATTATCCTAGTTTTACCTTACCTTTCTTCTGTCTGAAGCATAAACACCAGCATTGCGAGGTGGGGATGGGAGAGGAGAGGCAAGGAGAAAAAAAAA
>NTHP01000064.1:1369624-1402977 GCA_003416845.1 Oplegnathus fasciatus | reverse complement strand
CACACACACACACACGCATGCACACACTGGCCTCCTTCCGTCTGGTGTTGCTTCCAGCCTAAAACCAAACCATGTGTGGGAGCTATCCTGTGCTGGCCTAAACTGTATGCCCTCTTGGTGCTAGGTCCCTCCACTAGAAAAGGGCTGGAAAGACATTTACTGCTTGTCTCTCTGCTCTCTGTCCATCTTCCTCTCTCTGTACTGTATGTGCCCCTTTTTTGTCTGCCTTTCTCTTTAACTATTCACTTTTTGCCTATTTTGCTTGTTAATCACTACTGTCTCCCTCCCTCTGCCTGTCTGCCCTCCTCTGCTTGCCTGTGTCACTCTTATTTGTACCCCTTTCTCTGTCTGTCTGTCTGCCTGTCTGTCTGGCTGTCTTTCCCTCCCTTGAACTCTTTCTGTCAGTCTTTCTATTTGCACCCCCCTCCTCTTCTTCTCCCCCCAAACCTCCCATCTCTCCCTCCTGCTCCACCACCAACTAGGCATGAAAACGGTGCTCCATTAGGAGTGCCTGGGCTAAGCCCAGTCTGACACACACTGCTTTGATCAGCCGTGAGCTGGGCTAAACACCCCGCTAAACTCCCAGTCTGAGGAGGGGGGGTGTTGAGGGAGAGCAAAAGTAGCGAGTGTTAGTGAGAGATGGGAATGGGAAGATCAAAACAGAAATGAGATGGAGACACAATAAAAGGGAAACACACAGACTGAAGAGAGGAGCTCAATTTCCCAAGCTGTCCCACAGTATATGTTCCCCCACCACTCTTGTCTTTTATCACATTTTCCTTTCCTTTTCCACGCGCCTTCACTCTTTTTTTTTTTCCACAACCTCCAGGTAGTCTCTGAAATGCATCACCAACAACCTCTGCAGGTGCACAGAGAATGATGAGAGTGAAAGAACTAATGTGAAAACACAATCAGATCAGATGTCTGAATATTAGGAAGTCCCCCAACAAATTTTTGCAGCATCTTTCTCAAAGGGCAACTTTGAGAAATATTCCTGTTAGTTAAATAAATATTGTATCAACTCCAACACACACACATACACACATCTTGTCTAGGGGGAAAAAAGTAAGAGAGAACAAGACAAGCCATGAGAGAGAAGATATATAGAGACCAGACCTCCATAATTGACAACAGTAAAAAAAAAAAATTAAAAAAAGAGCGAGAGCTTTCCACATTCAGGCAGGCAGATACTAAACCAGCAGCAGCAAAAGGACAAAAAGCTCCCGTCTTTTTCTCCCAAGGAGAGAAGAAAAAAGGGATTTCCGCTCAGTGCTAATCAATCAGGCCGTGATAATGGCTCCCATGCCTAGCTGTCGACTGGAGGGGTCAAGGCATCCCGTGACCCAGCGCCCAGGGCCCAGGGGCCAAAGCCCCTCTCAGAATAGCACCCCAGGACGGACTCCCCGGGCTAATTGTCCAAGCCAGTGTCAGCCTTTTCAATGCCCCCCCCTTACCCTCCCCTCCTTCCACTTTCTCCTTCATTCCTCTCTTTCTTCTCCCCTTCCCTCCCCTCCTCACAACTCTGCGATCCTCTCTCTTTCTACGCAACTGAGGAATCTGCTATGTATACCAGCATGTACCAGCGTGGAGGAGAAAACGAGATAGAGCGCGAGGAGTTGGATGAAAAAAGTGCACGTAGCGCTTAGGAGGCATAGAGAAACAGAGGGGGCTGCAGACCAGGAGAAAAGTTAATGAAAAGACAAGAGACAGGAAAGGATGGTGAGAAGTGGGAGAGCATGTCAGAGAAAGAGATCTCTGGCGGGCCACAAAAAACGATGAGGGAGGGAAGTGAGAAGGGAGGATGATGCCAGAGACAGCGAGTCAGTAGGACAGAGAGGGACAGATGGATACAGAGACAGTTGGACAGAAGCGATAAGTAGGAGGAGAGGCAGTGAGACTGTCCCCTTTCCCCCCCAACACATCACTCATATCACTGGAAAAGAGTACTGTGTTCTATCCCCTTCCATATGCATATCAATGGATTTCTATTAATCACAGCCATAGCAGCGTGTGTCTTAGGGAATCTGCTCAACATCAGTACGGCTGACCACCACGATGCAGCCGGCATACAAAACACAAAAAGACACAGGGGACATGCACACACACACACAAGAAAGCACAAGAGTCCGAAGCAAACCCCACTCCAGCTCCGCGCAATGGCATTCCTCTCATTCCAAGCGCACGCTGCTAATTAACAGCATTAGATCCCACAGACAGAGGGACAGATTGATGGAGAGGTATCCCGATGTTGCACTAGCACCACATCTCCGCTCCCTTCTGTCACCTTTCCTTCTTTTTTTCCCTCACAGTCCCTTCCATTCAACTCTCTTTCCCTCTCTCAGTCCCTGTCAGGTCCCGGTCAGACAGCGCTGAAGAAGAACAAAAGTCCAAAAATCAAAATAAGAAAAATATGAAAATCAATTGGCTACTCACTGGGAACCTCCTCTTTTTTCTGTATTTCTTTTTTTCCTGATCTGTCACTCCTTATCCTCTTCTCCACTGTAGCAAGCGGAGTGTGTCTATCCCGGCGTGTGTGCTGTGTCAGTCCGATAGAGGAAAGTTGCCGTCTGCGTGCATGAGCATATGTGTGTGTGTGTGTGTGTGTGTGTGCGTGCGTGAAAGACAGAGGGAGAGAGAGAGAGAACGTGTGCGTCTGTCTCTGTGTCTCGCACTGCTCTGAGTGAGAGAGCTGAGGCTGTTTTAAACAGGCTGCTCTCCCCATGTGACCAGCCCAGCCACAGGCAGGAATACATTACTGAGACACACACACACTCTCTCTCTCTCTCTCTCTCTCTCTCTCTCTCTCTCTCTCTCTCTCTCTCTCTTGCCTATACACACACCGTGTCCACAGTGCACCCCCTAGCCACCGCTCAGGGTAGTGGAGGGAACAGCCCACACACATAATATGTACACACACATACAAATACAGCATGTACACACAGATTGACAAACAGGAGGAAATATGGCAGCAATGGGAGTTTGCACAATGCATGTGTGCAAGGTATGTACGAAAACACACACAAACACCAACACTGTGTATAGACACAGTGTTGATGCCTTTTGCCAAACTTAAAGAGCATCCCAGTGAACACAACAACAAAAATATAAATACATTTAATATAATTAGAGACAATTCATCCAATTAGATGTTTTTTCAATGTTTTTGACTTTTCCATCTCCGTTGTGGCGGTGCTTCACACCTGGAAGCACTGACCTTTTCAGTAATGGAAACCTTTTAAAGTTGACCTTCTGTTGCAAGGCTGATACAATTACATTACAGCTATTCCACCTTAAGGAACAACAATGGAAAACACCACAGATGAAGTGAAATATACAGTATATTGGTAGTTACAGAAATATAATTTCAAAAAGCCACGTGTATTCTCAAATATATAAAGCGAATGCACAACATGACAGTGTGAACTGAGAAGATTATAGATTGTGTCTCGAGAAAATATTCTTGGGAGATACATCGATAGATCGCCAAGGCTACAAAACACCACAGAGGCATCACTGTTCTTTCTAACAAATGCAGCCAGTACAGTATTCAGACTGCATGTGCAATGGATAGTTGATCACCTCCTGACACATTTGTCATTTAACGTTCAGGAACTTTCAGCACCATACTGCTGCTCTTGAGAACCTTGGACTGAAATAAATGGCTACTGAAAGCCATTTATTATCCAATAATACCCACAAGGGCAGTCTTTTCTGTGATTACAAGCACCATTCGCAACACCAGTTTAACACAGTACCACCTAATGTCGACACATCCAGGCCTGAGGCGTGCCTGTGCCAGAGCCCATACAAAGCTATTTGACTCAGTGTTTTAATCTGAACTGGCTATGTGAGCTGCATGGTCAACCGCAGGTTTTTCTCCCCATAACCTCTTTTTTTTTTTTAACCACTCCACTACCTGGTGTGTCTACTTGGCGTAGGCACATTCAAAGTTAAATTCTGGTTTCTTACAACCTTAGTCTTATTTCTGTAGTTTTGGCCATCATTCCTATTCGTAATAATAACATGTCTTACAAAGTTAATTGCTCAAACCTGGGAATGCAGCAGCATTACTAGAAAGAAGTCTCCTGGCTTGTTTACAGCCTGTCTAATCATCTCACCGCTCATGCTTCTTGCCACGTTGGACTTCGTTGCAGCAATGTCACTGTGTTCCCCGCTCTCAGCAATTACTTTGGTGACTGTAAAGTTATAATAACCAATAGAAAGTACAGCCAAAACTGAAATTTTCTATACTACCTGAAATACTACTAATACAACCTGAAATACTAATGGGATAGCTACCCACAGTAGAAACGGTACAGAAAAATCTTTGGCAATTAACAAATCTCTATCACCTCATTGCCATATCGCCCAGCACGGCAATCAATGCTTCCTTAAGTCTCCTTATCTTAAGAATGCACTTTAATGTGTGTCATGCATTATGTGTACCCCTGTCAGAAGCTGTCTGCCCACTGATGTTCACACTGAAAGTCAGTATGAACACTTTCCCCACTCTTCTCCTATATATTTAACATGTATTTTGTTGTTTTCCTGTATGTTGTACGAGAACCAAAAAGCACATATGATAAACATTTTTACATAGTTCCACCTCAGGGCATTAAACTTAGCATTTCAGCATCAAAAATAGCATATATGCTGCCCTAATGAAACTTAACAGTGTTTGGAGGTGTTTTAAAGGCCCTATTGTACACACCTATGATTCACCCACACAGGTGTTTTCACCTATTGTGCCTTATCAGGCCTCTGTTGACTGTTTGGGTGCGTACACACTGTGCTTAATTGACATCTCTCTGACCCTCCTGTATGTTTTGTTACACTTGTTAGGGTGGGAGAATCATTCTTATTGGTTCATGTAGTTTGGTGACCTAATGCAATTCCCACCACAGCTCCACCCAACTCCCACCTGAACAGAGGCCTAATCAGCCAGAATAAGTGAAAGTGCAGCGAAGTGTTTGGACATTAGAGAGGAAGCTATGATGTAATTATCATCATTTTAAAACATTACTCCTACTCAAACATTTAACTATATTACAGAAACATGAAAATCAAACAGGCACTTGTAAAAAGATAAAAATGATACAACAATTATAGATTATCATCTGCAGTAAAAATATAAGTAATGTTTAGCTTAAATAACCTGTTTTCCATCAGAATGCAAATATGATGCTTTTTAGAATCATACGCATCTTTACAAATGAATCTCCAGAAACACAGTTGCACGATGTGCTTCACACTCCATGAGAAATTCAATCAGATTAATAAGCCTGCTTTGCCATTAACATTTGTATTAAATTGAATGTACCATGTCCTCAAATCACAGCACTTTACTACTAATGATAGCACCTGTATTTGTATGCAGTTGTATACTTGTATCCTAGGCTTTAAAAACCAATTATTTCTTTACTGCAATAATTAATATTGTGCCAACATCATATAATTAATAATCAGTGGAGTCTGTCACCCTATACCTGTATATTACGGACCACTGTGCTGACTGCAGGCACTGGGGTTTTATCTTAATACCACTAATTTTCATCCCGTCTACTCATATGAATAGTGAGTCATTCAAGGCTAGTCTGTAGCTGATTTGCTTAGATTAAAGAGCAGAGCTTTATATTATGCAAAACAGATACATCCCCAAATCTCACCCAGACAGTCCAAAATAACAAAAATGTATGGTCATACCAAATACTTCCTTTCTTGTTTAATTCACCATGACTACAACTGTGGGGCACATGGCATTGGGTGACATGAGTATTGAGGTTTAATCAAATACTACACTACATGATTTCGCTGATTAGTTCTTTCTCTCTACCTGAAGATGCTTTCATCAGTAAAAGCACCTTAAGTCGCATTTGGCATACAGTTGTCAATACATAGAATGGCTTAGGAATTTGCCATTTTAAGGGTCAACAAGGAGACTGACATTAAGAAGTCAGGAGATCATCTGTGTAGACCCAACGCTTGGCTGCCTTATTGCACGATTCAACTCCACAGACAGTAACAGTTTTCAAAACATCAAAGCAGACACACGTTAATCTGTGGCACAACAAAAGCACAATAATGCCACTTGTTAAATGACAAATCTGTAAATGTTACTCACCATTAAAACAACCGAAGTTTGGCGGTCTCAGTATAATATCCTTGCAGTCTCTCCAGGAGGTCAGCTGCACTGTCTGAGCCTGAGGGTGAAGCTGGCTCCTCTACCTTCCGCTAAAAATGTTCTTAAATGAGGAAAATGAGAGTCAGGGGTTGTGTGAATGCAGTGAAAGCCCAGGGCAATGCTAACTACAAGCGAACAAAACAAATGCCTTCATGCTGTATTCCAACCGGTGCTTGTGCTATGCACTTACAGGTTTTAATTTTTAACTCCAGGTTCGCTGAGAGGTAGCAGCCCAGAGGTTGTCACCGGGTCAGTGGTGGCAGGCAGTCCCCGCAGAGCAGCAGAAGCAACGGGTGGAGGTGGAGGGGTGCACTTGAACAGCGTTAAGTTAGCCGCGAATGTGTTAGCCGCGAAGGTGTTAGCCACGAAAGTGTTGCGGTGCCGCGATGTTAGCTAGGTTCTCTGGTGTCTGATGTGCGTCTCTGAACTTGGGTGGTTTTCCTCACTTTTTGTTGTACTTCCTTCGACGACATCCCGAAATGTATTATCAGGTGCTGTGGCATAGTTTTACTGCTGGTGTGCACTTTCGCCCACAAGAAAAAAAAAAAGCGTTGTCTAAACCTTTTCGAAGTTTGCAAGCTAACTTGGTTTAGGCGCGAAGTGTGCTAACCACTTCCTGTCAAGTTACACAATAAGGTGAGTGGACCAAATGTGTGACAGCCTCCGCCGACAAACATCTTGTATTTCATTACATTAAATTATTATTTGAGCATATAAAATATGGCTGCATTAATTTAAAAATTCTATAATGCTTACTAGCCTATATCTAAATAGCAATACCCTATGACCCCTTCACCTGCAGGGGCTATTAAAGGTGAGCCAGTTGAGTGAACAATTATGATCCCTACCACTGCTATATCCAGAATGTGAATTAAGAAAAACAAACATCCTTTTCCCAGCAGAATTTAGTACATTTGCTGAGCTTGAGGCTACAGTGATGTAAATAACAATTTACAGTTGCTGTGGAGAGCAGAATACGTCACATAGAACTGTATCGTGCTGCAGTACACCAAGGTGAGAGTTTTGCTCCTTTGATCCTAGACATGAAACCACAGCTCTGCCTCCGGGCCATGGACTGACCGATTTCAAATGCTCTCTAAGGTGAACATCAACAAATTATCATAGGTCCCCACCTGACAGACAAACACCTTCACTTAATTTCTAAAGTACTCCGCAGCTCAGCACTGCGATTCAAGGACTCACGGAAGGCATCAAATAAAAGTCGCCACTGTCAGAGTCCATTTAGGGCAAGTAAGTGAGTCAGATTGTCTCTACAGACCCATCTCTAAATACCAGGCCGACATCCATGTGCCATATTTGGGACTGTAAAGCAGGTTAAATGTTAGTTACCTTGCTCTTGTGAAAACACATTAGAAAATCAAAGTCAAGATAAGTCATGTATTGTAAGCATTACAGTTTGCCCATCAGCGTCTTGATTTATTGCAGGTGCAAGATGTGCCCATCAAAAACTGCAGTTTAAGCATTGTATCCGCCAATCTGATGCCGGTACCATCTCGGCAACATTTCCAGGCGTTGCTGTTCTCCAGCTGACCCTGACCTCCCTTAAGCCCAGCAAAAATAACATTTTTAGTGTCCCATTATCATTAGCACCAAAGTAATTACAGCCTGCTCTCCGTGTGCACATATTTTTAAAATGCAAATAACATATCCTGTGCACAAAACATAGTAGTACATGTCCCCAGGGATTGCATGGAGAAAAAGGCAGCAGTTGGAGTCTGAAATTTCACGGTGGAGCATCAAGGTTGAGCTGCAAACACTTGCCTACAGCCAGGATCAGGATCTGACTTGTACTGGGTTGAATGACCCAATGGAAGGGTCATTGGCCTCTTGAACGGCTGAACGTCTAGTTTAAAGTCCCAAATTGGGTTTCGAAAAGGAAGAGTAGTTGTTACCAAGGCAGCTTCTAATGGGGATCCAAATAAAGAATAAATAAAAGATCAAATAAAACTACAGCTATGTCCACTACTGTGTTATACTCATAGTACATTACATCATGGGCAGTGTTCAAGACATAAAAAAAGTCAACAATCCAAAGATGCTGCATGATGTAAAAAATCACCAAAAATGTAACCTTGTCTAAATTACATGGGAGTCAGTTTAATGTTTTAGATCAGTTCTGCCAAGTTGAATAAAAAAAGAAAAACAGGTCTGTTTGCAACACTTGAAGTTGCTCAGCTCTCCTCCCTGATCCATTCTTCATATGTTTCATATGTTTACAGTCTATCTAAATCTATAATTTTGTCATCCTGATTGTCCATACTGCAATTTTACTATGTTGGTCTATTCTGTACACAGACATCTATTGCATGTCTGTCCATCCTGGGAGAGTAGTCAGTCCTCTGTTGCTCTCCCTGCGGTTCCTTCCATTTTTTCCCTGATAAAGGACTGAGGGTGACATATGCTGTACAGATTGTGAAACCCCTTGAGGACTATTTGTGATATTGGGCTACAGTATATAAATAAAATTGACTTTACTTGACTACAGTATACAGGCTAAAAGTGTATGAAACTTAAATTATTGAATAAAATAAAAATAAAAAAAACTTGTTACGTATGAAATTAGTTTATATGGCTTTGAATTCAAACACTGAAATACAGTTTCACAGACGTTTGGATAATGTGAGAAAAGGTTTGATGAACAGCATAATATGACACAAGAATGTCTTACCGCAAGACTCTGTCGGACTTCAGAGAATTTGTGTATTTGCATATGATCAGTTGTAGCAGGATTAGCTACTGAATGTGGGGCAGTGGCTGTTGAGAGAAGCTGTTGAGGTATCATTGGGTCTTAAAGACCCAATTCATGATCACATGAGCACATCTAGTTGCATCAGCTCTGTTTTTATGTTGTATACATGAAGATGGCAGTATTGAGGAGTGTGTGGAAGGTTTTGGGGGATTCTCTGCAAAGTTTGTTCATGCCAGTTATGTTTGGTTAAATAAACCTGTCCATCTACCTTTCAAGACTTGTTGATGCCACAAGAATCCACTCTGAAATCAGGAAGCTCTGGTATAATGTTGTGATAACATTTTAAAATTGCATTATCTGACATTCTCTGGGGCCAAGAGACACCTCTGCCATTTTGAGTTAAAGCAGGTTTTATCAGTTTGACTGTTTTGATCTCCTTTAGCTGATTACCCACTCTTTATAGTGTCCACACAAAGTGCACAAACATTTATTCACATTATGTATGCAAAGAGAATTCATCTTATGTAAACAACATATTAAACAAAGATTGGGATGTTCCTAGATAGCACACCAATCATCACTCAGTATGGCTTATGCAAAACTACCTTCACTTATTGTGTAATAAGGTACCTTATTCCATTTTAACAGCCCTAAAACTGTTTTTGGCCCATAACTGTTGAGGACATCATCAGGTTTCATGCTGAAAAAACAAAAGCCAATTTAGACCTCTTGAACAACATGTTTTCTTTTTGATTCCATTTTTCTGCCTTGTAAATTTATTTCAAACCCATAATTGCAACACTTACAGGAAAAAAGATGTGTGCTAAATATATGTCCCCTCAACCAATAATTTAGTTGAACTGTTAGTAGGCTACATCTGATTTTAACATGGCGCAGGCAGTTTTGCCCATTTCTTTTGAACTGTTTCTTGAGATGAGAGTATCAAGATTGTCATGGCAACCTCTGCATACCAGAACAGTTCAAAACTACGAACAGGAAAACTGTCAGGTCAGGTCGAGGGATTAGAAAGGGCCTGCTCCCCACCTTCCAGCAGTGCCAAGTCTCTTAAGTTGCAATCCTTGCCACATTGTCTTGCGATGATGAGAGCTAATAAATTCTAAACAACATTAGCTACAATGAAGCGTACACGTCCCTTCTGTGAACGATACATGAAAGCTGAATGCTAATCTTGCCCTAAGTCCCTAAATGTCATCCTAATAGGTTTATTCTAAAATTAAATGGATAATTCACATTCACGGAGTGCTGAACAAAGTCCCTGGGACTATTGTGAAGAAATCTGGAGTTCGAAATTGAATAATGTGAATTACAGGTCATGAGTTTATTCTCTGCCATGCACTAATCCTACCCGGAGATAAGAGAGTAAAATGAATGTTTGAGCAAAACTGATTCAGTCGTTCTCTGTAAGGTTTTAATTCTCAGCAGATGCCAAACTCTGCCTCAGGCTTGGTATCTCATTGAATATAATCACCTTAATGAAAGTATTGTGGATATGTGTTAAAATACATGGAAATAATTACCTAAAAATAGGCTTATTAAGGGTAATGGTTGGAGTGGAAGGAAATCACAACAGAGATTTCCACAAAAAATAATCTGACAAGGTATAATAGTTTTCACAATACTGAAAGTATGAGATGTCTTTTAATCTCAGCTCGCAAAAATATAACATTACCAAGATCAAAATTGATGGTTACACTTTGCAACACTAGCTCTACGATCAAAGGTGGAGCCAATTAATGAGGCTCCCCAGGCTTAACCTCTCGGCTTTCCATTTCTGCACAATGAAATCTGGGGCTCTGCATTACACAATTTTAACAGTGTCTTCATTTTCATAAGCATCAGTGTTCTAACCAAGTATGGCGCCTCTCAGGTTCCTACTTATAAACATACAGCTTGTTTGAAAAAAGCCACGAGGATCACCGCCAGTTCCCACTGAGTGGCAGAGTAAGGTAGCATTGAAAGCTTGAACATGACTATTGACCTGGGAAGAAAGCTCTTTTAACTCCACAATGGGGAAGTCCTGCCACACTGACACATACTTAACCCATCACCCTGTAGGGAGACACACTGGACAATATATGACTGCAGACTTGCGCCGAAAAGTCAACGTGTGTAAACGTGGTATTGATTATGGCGACTGAAATCATTACTCTTACCACACCATGTACATGCATTGAAGATGGACTAGAATCCAGGGTATTCCTTTATGGGGGTATCCCTACAGAGGATAGAAACGGTGAAAAAACAGTGGGTGGTTTCAAAGCCAAGCTTGAACAAACAGGAGTTTCTTATTATGTGTATCACTGTATGTGTCTTTATAAAGTTAACTGCACGTCAGTTCTAACAACCTGGATGGAAGCTGATGCCCTTCATCGATAAACCTATGGCGCACTCACAATGCTGATGGTTTTCTTTCTTTCATTCTTACGATGTCCTAACACTAACCAGACAACAACAATGCAACACCAGGAAAGCTGTGTAAGATGCAGAAGCATAGTGCACTGAGTTTGAAGATATGTGTATTTTATTTCCTATTCATAAATACTGAATATGGAAAAGTGTAATGGAAACCCGACTTTAAACCTGCAATAACTGATTTTTTTGGGCCACTCGGGGGCAGCAGAACCAAGTTGTGAACACAATATTGACATATCATAACCTTTTAAGTAAGATTAGGTGAACTTAGCAGACAGTTGCTTCTTTACACATTTATTTACACATCTAGCAGTTATGGAGCAACATTATCATTCATTTGGAGTCATGTTTTTCCCTCCTTCTGTTCTCTTTTAGCTCTCTTTTTGGTCTCTACCAACTCCTGAAAGAAAAATATCTGGCTCTTTAACTGCTAAATGCTCCACTATGTTCACCAGTTGCTAACTGTGTCTGTCTGCTGATTGGTGCTGAGCAAGTAGTGTACAATGGTTTTTATTGCATTTTCACTAAAAACAGCTGCCTGATGTGGCTGAAAACGATGCTATGAAACTGGTGAGAATGAACCAAAACGGTAAAGTTGTGGGCCGGACTAAACAATGAGCTGAAACTTGCTACAAAACTCTGTAAAGCCCAGGGGAGCTGCAGATTGAGGTGATAAATCTCTGCAGGTTCATCGCTATGATGCATTGTTACTGTAAAAATATCAATTATATCTGCTTTAAATGCAAACCTTAAATTTAAGTGCAAAATTAAAAGACTTAAAGAACATGAAAGACAGCCCTCATGAGTTTATGCTCACGCTGAGGAATATACAGTCTCACTTAAACACATATGAGGCCCAAACTATCAACATTTAGTTTTCTATAGCTATGCTATATGTTTTAAATCATATGGAAGCATGAATGATTTGAACTTGGGACTGTATGCTAATTGATCAAGAGCTTTGAGTAGTGAGCCGCTTGTGTAACGGCATTCGATAAACGACTAAACTGAAAAGTTTCAACAAGACTCAAGACCTTTAAGGAGATGTTTTGTGTTATCTGTTTTGTGTTCCCACTTTGTTAAGGTGACTACCAGCCATGACAATTAAATTCTGTGTGAATTCATCAAGCGGGGTCTGTGTGGTTCCATCAGTGTACCGTGGAGGACATCTTGGAACATACTGTTCTTGAAAGTTTCACCACAAGAAAACAAAACTAATGTCCATCTTTTGTTGCAGTCCTTGAAAGTTTCAACACACTTGCATCATCTTTTTCTAAATATTACATTTCCCTGGTGTGCGTGTGTGCATGAATGTGTGTGTGTGTGTGTGTGTGTGTGTGTTTGTGTTAGGGAGAGACAGCATATGTGGTCATGGGTAACACTGTTTATGTGTCTTTCTTTGACAATATGTGTGTGAGACAAAGAGCATGTGTGAGGGTGAGATTGAGCGCACATGTGTATTTGGATTTTCTTGGGAGAGATAGAAGGAGACAATGTGCATGTGTGTGAGTATGTGTGTGTGAGACAGAGCTAGAGAGTGTATGATAAATATTCAGTGTTTATCAGCATGTCTGGAGGTGTTAGCTGAGGTCAGGGAGATAGATTCCTCCTCATTGGGAGACTGTGGATGGAAAGCAACAACACGCCTTTGGGCCCCTCGGCACTTGATTCCCGGAATCACAAACAGCATCCGGCCCACAAGCCTCCATCAGCGCTAAGCCAATATTTATTTGCTCTGATAAGACGAACACAAAATGTCATTGTTCGCCATGCAGGGTATGTTTGCCGGTTAGATTGTTTGCCGTCCTAAAATTGGAACTCTTTAGCAGTGATATCACCGCAGGCTGTGCTGATGTCAGAGTGTCAAACGTCTGTCCGCATCTTCCTATCAACTTACAAGCTAACCCACAGAGGCGATGCAGGGGAAGGGATGATATGGTGTTTGCTTCTGTGTGCTTTCTTTTCTTTTCAGAAAACAAAAGTGCTGATTTAAATGTTGAGAATCCTTGTGAGTCAAAGCTCTGTTCATTATCCTGTTAGGTAAAGGAAAAAAGGATTTAAAGTGAAACACACCATGATCAATAAATCAGTCAATTAGCCAATCAATCAATCACTGTTGAGTTTAAATGAAAAGGGAGGTCTGAGTAAGGAGAGATGTTAAGCTTTAGTTAGGTGTTCACAGTCAGTGTTTGGTAGTAACACATTTCTGAGTAAGATGTTAAAGCACAATTACTGTCTTTTATTAATGAGTAGTGTACTGGATTACAATTTGAAATGAGCAATTATGTACATTACAGGTCCTAATCGAAGTAATGCTCCCTTACTTTGACATTTCCCGGTGTTGGCTTGTTTGCTGTCATTCCAGGGGTTGCGTTACAACCCCAATTTTTAAGTCAGACAGAAAAGTACTGTAACTAATTACTTCTGCCGTTTAGAAATTGGTAATTAAGTAAGGTACTTCAGTAAAACATCAACAGCAACAAATAACCACATGATTATGTGATGATGTTTAGATATAACATCATGTTGCACTATGGGAGGTGTTGTTTCCTGCCTCTGAGTGTAGCTGCGCTTGGTTATTTGTGACGGGGGAAATCCTGTTGCTGTCTCAACTAATGCTCACACGCATCTCATTACCGTTCTCTGAGCTACTTACTGATCGGAAAAGACATCTGATTTCTTTGTGGCGCTTTACTTGTCAAGCTATGGCACGACGACATCATTGCATCATCACCACGGCGTGTTCTTGTGCTTACATCTCTTTACTTTAGTCCCAGAGAACCTGGAGTTTTTTTATTCCTCCCTCTGTCATGCAAGTGAAATTGTGCCAGGTTACATTTGTCATTCAGAAGTTGTAATAAGACATTAGTTTTCCTTTTACACAACCAAAAAATGTTATTCTCTCAATGTGGCATGCTTGACATTTCCCTTTGCTAATAAATATATTGAATGCACTGAAAATAATTTGAACGTGGCTCTTGACTATCAGTCACTCAGTGAGAAATAATACTTTCTAGTTCAGTCTCTCATTCTTCTTGTCTGGTCCACTTGCACTCTCCTTTTTTTTTGCAATCTCATCATTTCCCCCTCTCCCTATCTTTTTAATCTTTTCCTCCCTTTCTCTCTGACCCCTTCTCTTTATTGCTCCCCACCCCCTCATCATTATTTTCCTCCCTTTTTCTTTGACTCTCTCTCATTTTCTGTTCTGTTGCTCTGTCTTCTTCGCTCTGTTGGTCTCTCTTTTGCGCCCTGCTGACAAAAGCAGCAGGATTACTTTCTCAGAAACATTTCATGTTTTATCTGATGAGAATATTGTCAAAACATAAAATGTAATAGGCGTCAGAGACTAATCTGGCCTCCTAAATGTTTTTATGTGTCCCCATATTCAAATCGTTGATATCTGACAGGCTCAGAAGGAAAAGATGAGGAAAACAATGGGGCTGGTGGGGGCACAAAGTCAGCAAAATAACAGGAACACCTTAAAATCAAAATGTCTCATCATCATGGTTTCCCATCAAATTCAGGATCCTATTCAAGATTCTTCTAATCACCTTTGGAGCTTTGTATATTCAGGCAACTACCAGCATTGGTGAGCAACTACAGCCTCACATCACCACTGAAGTCTTCTCATCAGAGGTGGTGGGTTGTACCTCCCTTCAGGCTTACAACTAAAGGAGACTGTGCCTTTGAGGTTTTGGCTTCTAAACCTTGGAACCCAGTCCCTTTGGATTTGAGATCTGTGGACACCCTTAAAGGAAGCTCAAGACCAATCTCTTCAGACTTGCCTTTGTTTACTTTTATTACTGTTTTTTCCCCCACCCTTATATTGTATCTGTTTTATGTCTCCTGGTTTGGTTTATTTTGAAGCACAACTCTAGAAAGGTGCAATACAAATAAACTTTCCTTACTTACTTACTTCAAGTTGACAGACAAGAGACGCAAACACACACATGTGCACACACTAATGGGCATGTATACCAATACTCAAAAATATACCTGCTCACATGCCAGAATTCACACATGTCAGTTTTTCTATATGTGTGAGGACTCCCATTAACATAATGCATTCCTTTGCCCCCAACCCTATCCTTGACTATCACAACTACATGCCTAACCCCAATTTATCCTAAGCTTGACCTAAATCTAATCTTAGCTCTAAGACCAGGTCTTAACCCTTCATGGTTAACTTTGTGGGGACCAGCTTTTTTGTCTCCAGATGTGAGGTGAGTCCCCTTAATGTGACTGTGTGAACGGGCTTCTGTCCTTAATTAATATTAATGCATCAGGGTAGGGTTACCCTCACCCGAAGCCCTAATCTGGTACATCAGTTCTTGTACCTGTACTTGTTAGGACCCTCATTAAAGCAGCCTGTAACACTCACTCACACTCATTTTTACCCTTACCATGAAACCTAATTCTAACATTAACCCTAAAATCAAGTCTGAACCCTCAAACAGCACTTTGAAGAAACAAAGATTGGTCCTCATTTTCCCAATATGTCCTTTCTCTCAAGTTCTAAACCCCGAATTGATCCTCACAAAGATAGAAGAACAAGAGCACACACACATCTAAGTCATTTTCATAAATGGAATATGAAGGTAAAGGGCTTAACTGAACCTATATAACAAGTTACATTTAAAAAAAGCTCATCTTTAGGGTGAGCTTACAAAGCAGCCTTCTTTTAGTCATGTGTAAATATTTGGTGATGATAAGGTGATGTAATGTGCTTTATAGTTGTGGGTTTTCTGCCCATTTATCTCCCGTGGAGGCTTGTCATTTTGCCGTGATGAGTGTTGACATGTATCTTCTGATGGCCACATGCGGTGATGTTCCTAATTTGACACCAGTCTAATCACCAGTCTTCTAAATGCTAACTGGATTAAGGATCGTCTTTGATTGCTTTCACCCTGTGCGTTCTTTAAAACCATCATTGCATCCAACATGATTCTCTTCCAATCCAAATGTCATCAGTTACCAAGAGGCTTTACACGCAATCAAGTTGTCTCCTCTCTGACAGCCCCAGTCAAATTCATCACAACAGTGTTTAAAGTGTGCTTAAATCTGCCAGCAATTCAGCACAGTCATAGGCTTATCAGTAAGGTGAAATCCTCATGTAAGACATAAAAAAAAAATCACATCATATGACACTGCTGTGCACTTTGGCAGCATAGCAAACACCCTACTGAGTGTGTTTTAAATTAGGAAGGCACTAACAGGGCAGAAAGCTTTGACTTAAGTACAGACATCTTTTGCAAACTTGATTTGAGTGACAGAAACGCTGAATTTGTGGTTAATTGCACCTCAAACTGACTAATATTCCTGACAGAACATTTTGTCTGCACTAATCCTTTGATGACTAAGATGATTACTGCCAGTCAAAGAGAAGACAGAAACAGGTGCCCAGTCGTTTTTTTTCTCCAGAGATCTGCGGTTATGAAACCTGAGAGACATATCACAGCTGCAGCGGAGGCAATGCCGTTATTAACTAATGGAATGATGTCAGGTGAGTCATCTTACTGATGTTATATATCAAGCTTTAAAATAATGATTAGTCACGTCACATGAACCTGAATTTGGCACATTTTCAAAACAGGCTTTCCATGCTAAAGTGACCTTTCTGCATTGCCATCAAACACATTTGAAGATGCGCTCATGATGACAGTGTAGTTGAATACTGTAGCAGCGTTGTTTCGAAGAGCCACTGTGTTGTTTTATTCCTCGCATGTTTATCACACAGGAAGTCTATTTATTGACCCAAAAGCAACAGCTCCATCATGATCATCGTTGCCACCTGTCCAGCAGCATGACAAGCTCAGGGAGAACAGATGATGCGACACCGTTTTTAAAGTCGGGTGCCAGTTGGCTGCAGAATGTTTTCTTTTTGTTTGTTTTCGTGACATGCTTATTCTCTGAGTGTCAAATAGATGTCTTACAGCAGATTACTTCAAGCATTTCAACTAACCAACAAGTGCCAAAACATGTGGGTTGGCAGCATTAAGAATTAACCAAGACTCTGTGACATCCTCCCATCTTTAAAACACTGAAATACTTAATACAGTGAACATTACAGCACAAATACGTCTTTTTGTTGCAGGAATCGACCATTCATAGCAAATGTTTATATGCTTACACATATATGAGCATTAGATCTTAGTAAAGTCAAAAATACCAAAAGCTGAACACATAAGGAGTCGTCCTCCTGGGGTGGTGGAGGGATAAACGGTGTTGCCATGAAGGTGGCAGCAGAGCAGTCAGTAAGAAGTGTCAGGTGATAATGGTTGCTCTGTATGCCTGGATGGATATGACTGGATGCTGCTAGTCAGCTGGTAGCCAAGCAGCAGAAGAATGAGCTGCTGATGGCCAAGCATGAATGAAGCAGCTGATACCTATCAGTGTAGGCAGAGTGCTGAAGTTGCACTTGTATAGCTAAGCTCCATTATATACTGTATTGCAAGTAAATATACTTTTCATGCCAGTTTGTCATTGCTCTTGGCTCACAGTCACTCACCTCACAGCCAACAGAGGAAATACTGTAGAATTATTTGCCAGCACATAAATGTTGCAATGAAAACAGAGTGAATCTTAAAAAATATAATTACATATTCCATGCATAGCAAAATGATCAAGGTGAATGTAAAGAGGCAGTGCACCTTTTTACACAGATCACAGCTGCTGTCTAAACATTTTATATTATTAGTATGTATCATGTTGGTTGAGTATTTCGGGGTAAATTACTGTATAATCACTTGCACATGTTTAACAAATACAGTAATAGGAAAATTCTCCTATAAGACAACATGGGAGGGAAAGGAAGGCATTAGTGTGCCATTCCAAAACAAGGGTGACATTTCAACATTTTTCTCCTAAACAAAGTCCAGATTTGCAGAAAGCTTAACTATGGGTGCTTGAAACTAAAGCATCTTTAACATTGAACTTGTGACTCTGTTTCATTGATTTGTCATTCCATTTCTCCACAATATCCTCTTCACTTCTAATTACTCCCGTGTTTCAAGAGGGAACTGAAAGTACAGTCTTATTTTAAACCAGCAATCTATCGAGGGGCCTCTCTTCAATCTCCATCCCTACCGCCACTAAACCACTAAAGACTAAAACCGCTTATTAGCCCTAAATACTGAATATGTCTCCATAAAGGGGGCCCATTGATGTTGAGGCAAAACAGGGAACGAGATTAGTCCAGTGTGTGTCGCCTGCCATGTGGTCTGTTTGTCAGCTTCAATTATCTATAACACTCAGCCTTAATCCTCATTGCAATTAAAATTTCAATTAGAATTGGAAAAACATATCCAGACGCACAGAGCAGGAAGAGGGCTTGGTAAATATTGGCCTACCACAGTGTCAACACTCTGAGTCGCAGTAGGAGGACATACAGTAAAATACTGTGTACAATAGCTGGGGGAATCATCTCAGAATATAAAATACTCAATGCATATGCAATAGCCATTAGCGGCATAATGTTGGATAAATAAGGGTACATTGATTTCACAAATGAAGTAATTGGATAAGGATGATTGCATTAGCATATTTTAGATAGCAAAGCACTGACTGCAAAATTCATTTTCATCTCATTATCTGGCATTGATAACTAATCTGATAAAGAAACAGTGAATACTTGCATTTTCTTATCAGCTTTCTTTTCAACACTGAGCATGCTGTATGAAGCTGGTGCCTTGTTGAAGTATGAACACTGCTTACATACAGCACATACAGTCATATACAGAGATCATGCACAAAAGGCTACATATTGATTTTAGAATTGATACTTTCTTTTCTGTATCAACTGTACTATTAAAGGGTTTGTTCGCTCAAATGACAAAAAAAGACATATTTTGTCACTTACTTCTTACTTTAAAAGCAGACACTGAAATAGCAGGTTGTTGTGGCTTCACCAGTCGGCTAGGGAGCAGCACCCAGAGTGTTAGTTGCAGGCCAGCAGCTGTGTTTTGCTACTGAGGTGCCTCAGATACTGAATTCATCATATAAATATTTTTATGTTAGCACATGGATTACATTTGTCCTTGTCCTCTCGACACTCTTTTTCTTTTTAATACAGTTGTGATGCTGCATTAAGCATTGTTTTAGCAATGCTGGTCGACTTTAGCTGCTGTCAGTCAGGTGCACATATACCATTGTGTAGCCTAATGCAGTGCTAAATTAAAGTTAAAGTTAAAGATGTCTGCCGTAATTTCATCTAAATAAGATGATGGGTTTAATGCATTTTAATTTTTATCTATATATAGATATACTTTGGATTTTGCCTGTTAAACGTGTGTTTATTGTCTACATGTTTTTTACTGTTATTTGTTTGCACAAATGAATAATTTGAGGGCACAAATTATAAGTTAATTTTCTATTTTTTCCCCATGACGCCTTCCTTGGTTACATAAGGGGTATGTTTTGTTTTTTCTCCTGTCATAATTTGGATAAACTGACCCTTTAAGTCTGATAACACAGGGGTTCGTTGTTGTGAAGTGACTGTTGACAAGTGACTGATTAGTAGACCGAAAACATTGTGTGCACAATAAAACAACAGAGACTGAATGTTAACCAAACCTACACCAAACAGGGTGACCTATTCTGCTTATCTGCAAAATGTAAAAAAAAGAAAAAAAAGAACCCACATTATTAAGATATGAACAAAACATAACAGCACAGTGCTATCAGCCATCAAAATCAAAGCTCATCTGCTTCAAAGCTCTCTTGTTCTTATAAACTTTCATGGTTTGGGGCCTAAGAAAGTGTCTGTTTTCTATATTTATCCCAGATGAATATCAGTTTGCCTGCTCTCTAAGCCAGCACCACAGTTCAATATCCTGTTGTGTGTTAAGGGACGAATCAAGAGACTAAGAGACTAAGAGAACACAGAAGAACAATGAGAGAGAGAAATGTTAGACATACATTGCTTGCATAAAGAGCACACACGCACAGATGCACACATACAGTACATACAGCCCCTTACGAACACACATAAAGACACACAATGAGGTACACCAGAGACATGCAGATGAAACGCTTAAAGAAAAAAAAGAGCCCTTTTATTCGAGAAAAGAGGGTAAAAAAGATGGATGGAAAAAAATAGTAAAATGCAGAAGAAGCCCAGAGTCAACCACAACTTCAGAGCTTCACACATGCCAGGGTGAGAGCTTGGCTGCTGGGGGAATGTGTCAAAGCGAGGCCCCTGTCTGAGGAGATTTAGGCCTCAGCCAGAGATGAAACGAAGCCTAACCTCAACACAGAGCCTTGCGGTCTTCTGCCTCACTCTGCCTGTGTGACTGTGTGTGTGTGTGTGTGTGTTAACACATTTGTCCCTGCATGTCTCTGGGAAACTATCATAATGTGTGCATGCATGTGTGACTCCATGTGCGTATACCAATCGTTTTGTGTGGATGAATGAGTATATGAATGAGTGCTTAAGCATGTGTGTCCATCTATGGATTCTTTCATGTATGTGTGTATTTGTGTAAATCGCCCTGCATGAGCGTTGTGTGTGTGCGTCTCACCACACTTCCCTCCCTCAGATCCCTCAGCCTTGGTTCTGCGGTCCAGATTTCATTAGCAGCCCTCTGGCTTCCCATCCGCCATCTGAATCTAATCCTTTGGCTTCCTTTGACATGCATCTGACTAATGAATGTCAATATTTTGGTTAGAGCAACCAGGATGTAAAGACAGAGAGCCTTGGTTAGGGTGAGAAGAGCAAAAGAGTGATGAAAGGAGTGTGTATGTGTGTGTGTGTGTGTGTGTGCGCGCTAGTGTATGCATTTGTGTCTATCATGAAAAAGGGTTTGGTTATTGTAAAATGGAATGAAATTCCCTCCAGGAATTTTCAGTCTCGCCATTGCAATTATTAAAGCAAGTTTAACCAATTGCTGCACTATTTGTGAGGGCTTTTATTCAAATTCCAGCAATAGGTTTGCAAAAATTCTCCAAAGTGCAGGTGAAATAAAGGTAACAAAGGAAAAACTATAAATAGATGACATCTAGAAGACTTTTGTATCCCAATGTCATCTTCTCAGGCAGCACTTCGATCCAGGCTGTTATTGCTGTTGAAAGCAACACAGCCAAAGAGTAAGCTCTAACTGCCTCTACGGAGATAGATGGTAGGCTATGTATGTTGGTGGCCTCACCTAACTGCCTGTTACAGCAGGAATCACTCTTACTGGAACTAACAGAATGTTGTGTCTTTGTCAGTGGTCAATTTTTAGATATCACCCCAATATATTTAGTAACCCCCCCCCNNCCCCCCCTCCGCCCAAAACCTGCAAGATCCAATGCAAGATTAAGATGACGTATTAAAGCAGAAGTAAGTAACTTCTATAAAAATAACTTTTTGTCATATTTGCTAAAACCGTCACTATGTTCTGACAGCAGTACATGAGACAGATAATTTGTGAAAAAAATCAGGCTCCTCTGGCTCCACCTGCTGCCCCTAAGGCCATTAGCAAGAATCCACCGTGCCTGAATCACAACCAATCAGAGCCCGGAGGAGTATCTGACGGAGTGTCAATCACTGCTCCTGCACTCCCCCCCGCGCATGCGGACAAGCAACCATCGAACAACCAAGCAATGAGAAAACTGCCTGTCCCTCCTTTGTCAACAACAGCTTACACAACAAATACAAGTAAACAGAAGAAGACCAATGAAGAAAAGCAAGCTAAAAAGAAAGAATTAGACTGAGCGACGCTGCGGGGAGGGGCTTTCGAGATGAGCTGGAGCACAGCGGAGGGAGGGGTGGGGGGGGACCTGGAAGTTGTACTCGTTCAAATTTTCAAGCTAAGTCCACTCTCTTCTCAATCCTACCGACTGCTGCTTTAAGACAAATCCTTATGTGTGGGAGACCTTGCCGAGTATGGAGGTACACCATCCCTATCACCAGACTAGATGCATGACGACTAAGGCATGTTTAAGGTTATAGGGAAACATGGCAAATACATTATGGTTAAGGTATGGTTGGGGTTAAGCAACTAAAACGTGAAAATGAAAGTTAATTGCAGGTCTGTGATGGGATGCAAACTCTGGTGTCCTGTATCAAAAGACAGATGCGCTACACACCCATCCACCACCCCGACCTCCACACCCTTACTTCCCGCCTTATTATACAATATATACGGCACACTAATGTCTCTATTGGCAAGTAAATCGTGAGGTACAAAATCGGCAAATGTGGATGGAATTCTTAGAAAATACTGCACTGTATGTGACTACTGTTACTGTAAGTATGTTTGTATGGGTGTGCAGGTGGTTTTCATGGCCTTGATAAATTCATCATATTGCGTTTTGTAATTATTTTTCAGGTGGTTGTATAAATCTGTGGTGTGATCAACAACATAAACAACAAAAAAAGTGCAAATGAGCCAGAGTTAGCCTAAAAGCCGAATTTCCATCATTTTCACTTTTTACCCCTCATCATCAACAGTGGTGCTTCCTTGGTTCATTTTGCTCACATTTCTGTTCCTCCTAAACATTCACTTTCACAATGTTACTCTCTCTTTCCCACATTAGATTTGTTTTTTGTTTCTGCCATTTCTGCACGCACAGCTCATCATTTGGTGTAATGCAGCCTTGTCATTTGTTGATGCAATTTGGGGAGAAATTAGGAGCGCTTGGTTAGCTAATCCAAATATGCCAGCATCATTGTCATGGAAGAATGAGATGATATATGATATGAGTTGAAATAGTCCAGCCCTAGGAAATACTGGAGTAGTTGGTGAAGTAGGACTGAACAAAGGAGAAAAGTGTGTGTGTGTGTGTGTGTGTGTGTGTGTGTCTCAGCAAAGAGAGAAGGCTTCAGTTAAAGTGAGAAGAGACTCTTGACACTTGTAAGTGAGAGAAGACAGGGAAGCGTGTATATGGCTTCTCTTTTTTACTTCTCTTCGCCCAGACAAGATGAGCTGAGTTCATATGCTCCTTTTCAGCAACTCCTTCAAAATCACTCAGTTACACACTTTTCACACCTGGGAGCGACCAAGTACAACCACAGTATTATGCTGTTGGCTCTGAATGGTTCCACTTGGAGCAGTTAGGGATTAAGCACTTCCCTCAAGAGCAGCTCACTGGTAAAATGAAGAAGAAAGCTCTTTCTCTCCCCTTATTCCCAGATTCTCTCAGTCACCTGAGGGATTAGGGATTTTTCCTCTCAATATATGTTACCAGCACCCTTGTGTGTTTGAGAGACAACGAAGAGCTGCAGAGAACATAGGCAAAGATGCAAAGAGAAAATAACCCATAATCAAATGTTATCCGTTACCAGCTCAGGCTGGTGCTAAAACCGGGCAACAAGGCCAAGATGGAGCATCACACACATGAAAATGAGAGATTCTAACAAATGTCATTCAACACATTTACATTTATTCGCAAACCTAGAACATCATGGTTGAAGCATATTATGTGCAAACGTTTGAGTGAGGATTGGGCCTAGAATATTGCCAGTACGCTCAAACCTGCACGAGGCTTTCTGATAAAAGTAACAAGTATAATACCTTGAATAGGTAGCAGGGACACTTTAGAATGATGAATATACAGCACAGCCTTCATTTGAGCTCTGAAACAGGCATGTTGATGCCTAAACATCAGCTTATGTAATAAAGTCTGTGCTACTGTTTTCTAATATAAAAATATTGGTTTAGGTTTTTGAGCAGGTTCAGGCTGAAAAACTGTGATTAGCTGTACTGCCAGGGTGAATTAGGCCAAACTCTCAGTCCTATGCAGTACTCTGTTACATTGTCTGTGCTATGGCATCATGGGGCACACATCTCCATCTTTTTTTACCCTCACAAAGCCGGCTCACAAATGCTCACTGTGGTCTGGCGAGGCTCAACAGGCATTGTAGAGGCAGGACTAATTTCAAACAGACTGTAGAATAAATGACTGACAAGTGCTCTCCTTTGCTGGGACATATAATATAAACCCTCCCTGCACCTGATTGGATGAACATGCCATGCACTGGATTGTCAGTGATCTTTTCTCACAGTTAATGATGGTTGTTTTGGAATAATTACAAAATGACATATCAAAAATAAAAAGAACAATATCTGGGGTCATGCATTGGCAGAATGATGCTTCATTTCGTATCTAAAATGTGTTGGTCACCACATCTGAACATTTTGAGAGGCTGTGAGTATGTTATCATCTAAACCATTTCCAGTAGTCTGCTGATTTAGTGGTTCTAAATGGATGTTTTTCAGACAAAATAGAATAGAAAACAAACAAGCTAGGCTTGCTTTTGGAGGTTATATGGAATTTATTCCTCCTAAAAAATGCACATATACAGTATCAAAAGTTTAGTTGTTTGTTTAGTAGTTTGTTAATTATGAGTAGAAAGTTATTCTTTATCTGATTTCTCTTTCTTTTCCCACACGATCAGATCTTAGTCTTGTTGACAGATGACTTGGACTTCATGATAGATAAGGCCTGGCCAAACATCTTTGAGTCAAACTCTTTTGGAAGTGTTTAAATTGACAATCACAAAATAATCTGACCAAACGTCCACCGCGTCCCGATCCTGGAGTGCCGTGATGGTCAGGATGGTCCAGTCCATGGGGTTTCTAGAAAGAGATACTGTAAAGAAAGACAGAAAGAGGTAGAGAGAGAGAGATACAGGAGGGTAAAACATACAACAGCATCAGAGTGGAATGGCTGTAGGATGGACAGAAGAAAATGACTGACACCAGGAGAAAGAGAGAAAATCTAAAACATGAAGACTGAAAAATAAGAATGGACAGAAGGATAAGAGGGACAGACATGAGGAGTGTGTGTGCATGCCGAAGTGCGTGCATGTGCATCCCATCCCATTCTTAGCAAGCCTTCAATCAAGATGTGATTTACAAGCCTGGGTTTCTGTTACCACATTTTACTGCCTACAGGCCTGTGAGCAGGGGCTTTTATTTGGCAGGGGCTTAAACTCTAAGAGTAACAAGTTGGGGTTTTTTATTTGGCAGCGGTTTCCAACTGCAATGGTTTTCTTCAGCTTTCCTGACCGCAGAGCAGAGGGAGAGGACGGGGGAGGAGGGCTAGGGGAGAAGGCTAGGAAGAGGAGGGGAAGAGCAGGCAAATCACAGCAGCGGGAGGAGGAGGAGAGCAGAGGAATGAAGAGGAAGACGGCAGCGTGATGATGCGATGTGAAGAGGTGAAAGAGGGCAAAGAGGATGGACTATAAGGGCTGGTGTTAGGCATAGTGGTTATGGGTAAAGTTGGGGTAGACTTCCAGGGAATTAATGTAAGTCAGTGCAATGTCCTCCGAAGTGACAAGAACGAGTTACTGTGTGTGTGTGTGTGTGTGTGTGTGTGTGTGTGTGTGTGTGTGAGAGAGGGAGAAAGAGGAATCCAAGAGAGACTGTGTGAGCAGGCATAGAGGTAGTCTGACAGCAGTTTCACAGACTGTGCATCTGCATTTCCCACACTGATGGCTCTCTAAAATCTCCCTTGAATCTGCCTCAGTACTAAATCCAGAACTAAATCCAGACAGATGTAGACCAACAGGTAACTGGCTACACTATGTCATTCCAGTGTGGTGGTGGGGTGCATCCCCTGGGTGAAGCTACTCAACTCCACCCACCAGCTTCGATTACCCAGCGCAAGGGAAGGCCTGGTGCAATACAGCAGAGATGAAGCTGAACAACCCATGAAAACTCACTGTAACCGATGGATGGTATCAACATTACAGTATCTGTCCAGGTATACAGCATCATTGGCAAGTCTTGCATTACCAACATGTTATCCTACCTCCACAAAGCTGTCAAAAAACATTAGGAAAACAAACCAACACAAAACAGAGCACGTGTGCTAATGTTTCTTTCTAACGTTTTGCTGAGAGACTTTTGAGGAATGCTCTGTTCAGACTTATTTTCATTCAAAATAACACGTTGCTTCCCCAGTCTCTGAGTCTGAGTCAGTCTCTCCATATGTGTGAAAGTAGGGCCACACAGTTCAAAATTCACATCAGGAAGCTGCCCACTGAACTGAAGGACTTTGATCCTGCAAGTCTGGGAATCGAACCAGCAGCCTTCTGGGCACAAGCTGGTCACAAGCCTGGTTATGTATACAGAAAGCTAAAGTTGTGCTAAGCAGAGCGCACTGATTGAAAACAAACTGTTGTTTTATTTGTGATAAAAAAAACTCCAGCAAAATTAGTTCCACTTTTACTTTTGAAACTTCTGAAAGCAATATCAACGTCTATTTGATGGCGGCAGTGGTCACAGGTGCCCTTGCTGTCCAGTGCAAGGACATTTTCTTAGCTTTTGCCAAGATAATCTCATACCAACCTCCCCTTTCCCTATAGATTTCCACCCAAAAAACAGAAACATAGAACACATCATCTGTGGGATTCTCCTGCTCAGGTCACTGCTTCATGAAATTATAGAGTGGATACATACTGTACCATTGCACCACTGTGAGTGAGTGAGGAGGAGGGGATGCAAGGAGAACAAGAGCAGGAGGTGGAGAGGATGAGGCAACAGAATGAAGATGTTATAAGAGGATGGAGAGGGAAGACATAGAGGGTGAACTGACAAACCCTAAAGAGCAGGTGAAGAGGAGCAGAGAAAAATATGAAGCAGAGGAAGAGAGTAGGAGAGAGGATGAACAAGAGGAAGAGGACATGACACATCTAAAATGGGACTTGATGAAGCAAGGGTGGGAAGTGGAAATGAGAAGACAGGAGCAGAAATAGATTAGACGAAGATAGATAGAAGGACAAAAGATAATAGTAAAGTAAAGAGACAAGAAGTGCAGAGGACAGAAGTACAGAGATGGCAGAGACAGAGACAGTTCGCTCTGGCAATGTAAACTGAGTAGCTATACTTCCCTGTTGAAAGTCTAAACCCACTGAAGCCTCTGAATACCTCCAACCAAATACCAAAAACAGAATGCAGGATGGTCGGTTACACTGATGTGGGATCTGACCAAATGTCTGAAATGTAAATAACGAAACTCAACATGGACCACAAGGGGGTACACACTCTCCCCTTGTTTATTTCCTTCCCTGACCCCTTTCATCTTTGCTTCCTGGCCCTTCTTGCTCTCTGTATTGCTTGGATTCCCTCTTGGCCTTCTCCCCATCTTCCCCACAAATACGGTGTGTACCTGTTTAGCAGAAATGATGGTACATCCTGCGCAAACCAAGCTTATGTCTGCATGGATTTGCAACTTGACTCACGTTACGACGGCGCAATCTTGATTATTTGTCTTTCCCTGCTCTGTGCTGTCAGGATAACAGATCAAATACTGAAGGGGATGGTCTGCCTACATTTGCTTTGGAAGCAAAATGTTTTCATTGGTGTCTGACAAGCTTCCATCTCCCGGGGCTACACATTACACCCCCATCATTTTGTACAAAAAGATACTTCTGCCCTAATTCAGAGTAATTTTAAGGAAGGGGACAGCTTGAGAGGCATTGAGAAGGGATGAGCTTGTTAGGGCATATTTCCATCTGTAATCCACCAATGTTGCATAAAATATGTCGAGGAATAGTTGAAACCTTCCAGACAAATGAAAACACAAATCCATTTAGTTTCTTTCTAAGCAAATGTAGTGACAGTCATATAGTTAATCTCTGAAGTATGATTTGTGTTAACCTCAGTCTGAATGTACATATCATTCAAACCTGTTGTTTTGAAAATGTCTTCCCACAGGATTTAGTTTACCTCTACCTAAAAATTTCTGCAAATCACAGCAGATGCAGAGGCAGCAAAACTGTCAGTCTGTCTGAACAAAGTGCTCACTTCTTCGCTGGTTCCTTTTCAGGGAACACTTTCATCATCTGACAAAAAAAAGCTGATCCTGTCACCATGAAAATTTTATTTGAATATGCTTGAGGTACACATAATTTATCTTGCCAGACACTAAGAAGCCTAAAAGATGGGGCAAATTCCTTGAAAGGTAAGTAAAACATAATGCACATTTTATTCTCTCTGTCTCTCACCATTAAATATTCATCTAAAGACTGCTTTACCCTGTCTTGTTGACACAACAGTTGCCTCATTTTATCTTTCATGAAGGCATAAAGGCAGCTTGTTATTAGTGATGTTTGTGAGTGTCTGAATAAACTCTTCTGCCCTCTCTCCTGAATCTTTTCACATCAGCAGGAAGCTAAAAAAATAGGCCAAGGGCTGATACATAGTACTCCCCCCCNNCCCCTTTGACTCATGATTTGGAGTTTATTTATTTTGAAAGGTGTGACTGAGAGGAGAGATGTGGCTTTTTGAAATCCTCCTTAAAGTTCTACCTCCACTGTGACCCAAAAAGAAGAAAGGAAAATTAAAATTCTCCCCCCAATCCAATTAATCAGTGGAAAAGCAGGAAGTGCCTGCCGCTGTGAAGCCAAACCTTTTTAAGAAATCCAAAGAAATTAAAAAGTTGTTTGTGAGAATTCGAATTACCCCAGACCGTATTTTTCTGACTGTCTTTACTACCATATTTTTTTTGTGGCTGGCTATGAATCTTAAAACTACAAACAAACTATAGTATGGTTCAGCTCAGCTTGGCTCTCCTCTCCTCTTGTCTTCTCTTCTGACTCCTGCTGAGCACCAACTGTCTGGGTAGATCACTGTAGCTTATTTGGCTGCTGAGTGCATAATAAAAGTTTACACTATTTCCCAAAAATAATTACATTCACTGGAAACTGTATATAAGTTCTGAGCTTTATCCAATTCCCAGTCATGTATCTGGGCTGCTGATTTTTCCAGGGATAACTGTGCAAACTTGGAAACAGATTTAACAAATTCTAACCTAATTAACAAAAAATGTTGTTTGTCAGTGCCTTCCAAAACCGTTACAAATGACTGTTGCAAAAATAATTCTCATGGGCATTGGGCTGATGTGCCAGTGTTCAGGAAAGGTTTGGTTAAGTTTACAAAACTAAACTCCAAAAAATACTTTAAGGTTAGGAAAGGGTTGCCATTAAAAGAAACCAACATTGACTAATGGCAGGAGAACAGCAGTATGCGTTGCTTTATACACCCAACCATCCACAGGTTTTGCGTGTTATAACATTACCTTTCTACCACCAATGCTTCTGAGAGAAAACTCGGAGTCATTGTTCGCATGGCCACAGGTCATTTGTTTGGTGTTTAAACAAATGACCAACGATGTTGTTATTAGCCAGGCCAGCAGCTTGGCTCTATGGCAAAATCAGTTGGTCCACCATTTCGGTCCAAAATAAAATATCCCAACAACTACGAGATGTGTTGCCATGAAATTTGGTACAGACAATCATGGTCCCCAGAGGATAAACCCTAAAGACTTTGGTAAACCCCTGATCTTTCATCTAGCACCACTGGCAGGTCAAAACTTAGACATATCCAGTGAAATATCTACAAAATGGATTGGCACAAATTTTGATGCACACATTCATGTTGCCCTGGGGCTGAATCCTAATCACTTAAGTGATCCCCTGACTTTTCCTCCAGTGCCACTATGAGGTTCATATTTGTGGTTCAGAATGAAATGTCTTGACAACTGTTTGGTGCAGACATTAATGGTCTTTGAAATTTGTAACTGATGAAAAGTCAGGGGATCACCAAAATTCACAATTTGTCCAGTACTTTGGTCTATTAAACAGTTTGTTTTTCTTTCCAATGAGCTTAGATTTTATTGGCTGTATCAAAGGATACCTAGCTGCTGAATTCATGCAAAACTAAGGGATGCCATGATGAAACCATAAAATATAAATATAAATGTCTCCCTTTTTTTTTTCTCCCAAAGGAGAACACAGGACAAGTAATTTACAGAACAGATATTATTTATTATGTGCAGAAACAGCTCATGCATGCAGCAGATATCTCAAGTTTCCCAGATCGTCTTTGAGTCTACCATTAATGACTCCTATCGAAAACCCGTTCTTGAAGCCTGGAATCAGGACATGGAGGCTATTGATTGGCTAATAATTTCCATTTGCATTGCAGTACTTGTATTTTTTGGTGCCCTATAATGGAATCTACCTTAACAATGATTGATTATTCATTCGTTTAAATTTACATCAGTCAATAAAAGGAATTATGTAAAATGTGCTTTCCAATGTGTCTTTGGTTAGTATTTCAGACAGCAGCAATGAATTTCATTTGGGGAAATTGGGTCATTTGACAAGGTCTCACTAACAATCAGATGGAACCTACACTTTTTATATCGAAAAATTGCCTATTGTTGATAGGGAAGACCTGGCACTGTCTCCAGTGAGAGGAGAGATTGTGTGGCAGAATGAAATATAAAGAGAAAAAGCTTTTATGAGGGAGAGCTACAAAGAGGGTAACCAATAAGACAGACAGACAGACAGACGGGGTGCGAAAGTGAAAATAAGAAAGAGATGCTGACACATGTCGACAGAAAGAATGCCAGCCAGATGGAGGAGCAGATAGTCAGAAAAACGTGAGCTGCCCCTTCTGAGGAGGAGGAAGATATGGAGGTGGACTGACTATTTGAGGACTGGCTTCAGTGTTTTGTCATAGGAAAGAGGAAGAGAGAGGAGAAAAAGTATCTTTTGCTCACTGCCTACACTGTACTGAGTCTAAAAGTAACACATCAGTCATAGGTGTTTATATAATATGGAAAATAAGACAGAGCAAATCAAAATCAAGCTGAATTAAAGGACATGAATCTGCACGTTGGAATATTGCTCCAAGTAGTGATTTATTAGACTTTGAGTCAACATTACACACATTTTGATCAACCTTACAAACCTATAACATGTTTGTAGGATGACATGCAACAGCAGAAATTCATGTTTTAGTTGTTCTACGGATCACACTTCTAACACTGACAAACTACGTCTGTCATATTTGAATTTTCAAGGCGATATTTGTCCTTCAACCCTTGTGAAGGGATTTTAAAATAAAAGCAAACATTACAAAATAACAAAGTTACAAGATAGTAAGACCCTGCCCTGGCTCCTGATTGTGTGCCAACTGCCCATCTGAGGTACAGCAGGGTGTAGTTCACCTGACCACATTCTTTTGATCTCTTTTGATCTCTTTGCAAACCCTACAGTAGACCCAACGGCTCAAAAGGGAGGACACATTTGTATACAGATAGCAAGATGAACAAGAAACTTAACTGATGCGATTAAAGGTTATATGTTCATCAGGTTTCATTGCAGTATCTCGATGCAGAGTGTCCCTTGGGTATCACATCATTGATTTCAATAGACTTCTCATACAAAAATGATTGAGGATGCAGATTCGGCATTCAGACATTTCCTGTTTTTTAAGTAGTTTTGTTTTACTCACATGTGCTTTTCCACATGGGCACATCATCATGTAGACCAGATTTATGGGATTGGAGCAGATGACCCCTTTGATCTTGATCAACTCCCCTGTTGGGAGATGATTGAACGGATTTAGTAGTAAAAAAAACCACATTGAGTACAATGTGCACATTTGTCCCATCTTGAATATCTTGGAAAAAAACAATGCCTGGAAGGCACAGGGGATGAATCTTTTGTAGAACACACATGGAGGGATTTTGAATTCATCAGGGAGAGTAGTGGGCTGTACTTAAAAGAATCCAAGATGTCTTTTGAACATTTTTACAAATTGGGGATTAATGTGTTCACATTGTTAAATTGTGTTGCTGTGTGAACATTTGTTTTGTGTTGATTGTTGATTCCTTTGATTTTTTTCAGTTGACCTCCCTTACCTCTGTCTGAACGTCTGGTGTTCAACATACCCTTTTTATTATAGTGAGTGTACATGCTATCCAATATGTACACTGGACCTAAAGTGGTGTTTTATTCAAAGGGCTTTTTGTATTATCTTTTCAGTTTTTCCTTAATTACCATGTAGCAGCATCATAATGTAAAAGTTTCAGATAATGAATTAAGGATAATTTGATGCAATTAATGTGTTTTGAGCAAGGTTCTCACTTCCCGTCAACTCGCGATACATAAAGCCTGATTTTCAAAATGACACAATCAATAGTCCTCATGGTAAAACTGAGAGCAATAATATGAATTATCCTTCAAAGTCAAAAGAGTTGGATAGTGTTTTCAGGATCAATTTGTCCTGAAGAGAGAGAGAGGGAGGGATTGTGTCAAAAGAATATAGATCTCACCCACTGTGTTAAACTCCCACAAGTGCTCTTAATAATTCTCTTTACTGTTTCTCCTACTCTCTGGGATAAACAACATCTTCCTCACACTCTTCTCGTGCCTTCTCTTTTTGTCTCTTTCATGCCAGACCTCAATCTTTTTCTCTTTTCCGCTCTACCTTTCAACTCTTAATGGATCTTTTTCTCTCTGCTGCTTCCTGCTGCCTATTTTGCAAAGAATTTTGTTCATTTCATATCAGGTGAAAGAACAGATCAGACAGGAACACCGCCAAAGACTTCCACAATGGCACACACACACACAAAGATAAATTCACACACAGATCTTCACACACATCACGACAGGTACATCTTGAGTGTCATCATGTCATTGTGTTGTAATGGGAACAGACTGAACCCCAGAACACCCTCCACTATCACCTCTAGCAATCAAAGGAAACCCCAAAGATTACAAGATGCTTTTAGAAGATGTTTTTTTATTTTTATTTTATTTGGAGACTTTAAACAATCTGTAGAGAAGGGTTCAAGTGATAATGATAATCTGATCATAAATTATAGAGGAGAGAGAGACACAGGCTGTGGAAATTCACGTGTTGGTGAGGCAATCCATCTTTCGTCACTGTCACTCAGATAGGAAAGTCAGGACAGAGGAGCCTGTAAGCTTTGGTTTAGCCATTTGTTGTAGTATAAAGGATAGGTTCACCATTTTTCACGTCTGTCTCAATACAATAGTCAGGTGCCCATATGGACATTAAAACAGTTTCTGCTTGCTGTAATCATACCTCCTGTTCATAGTGACCATTAAACGACATCTTCATAATGTGCTTCCAGTGTAACTGATGGGGGACAAAGTCCACAGACCTTATTCTGAGCAAAATGCATGCTAAAGTTTATCTGAAGTTAATATGAAGCGAGTTAGAAAAGTCAAAGGGGGATCTTCCAAAATTATGGTACAGAAAGAGTGAATTCTGTGCCAAAACC
>NTHP01000064.1:1356154-1369308 GCA_003416845.1 Oplegnathus fasciatus | reverse complement strand
GCCATTCTTAAAATGAATAAACCAACACCGGTTTGATTGATACTCCCTTGAGTGCACAATATAAAAACATGATTTATGAAAAAAAAAAGAAAAAAAACAGAGACATCTTATTGAAACAACCCAACACTAGTTTGATTGAAAAAACATTGAAAAGACTTTAGGAAGGGATCCCTTAATGGGCAGCATGAACAGGAGGAATGATTACAGCAAGCAGAAACACCTGACTATTGTTTTACGACAGAATTGAAAATATGCGAACCAATCTTTTAATGGATGGAAATTCCAGAATTTTACTGCTACATGAAAATGCTCCTGTAAGAGAAAATATATTTTTCAATTTGGATTAAACAAATGAATACTGCTTAATCTTAGATTCCGATAGTAAAGTGTGCATTGGTAAGTTTAGTGTGTCCATAACAGATAGATGTCTTGTGCTTCAATTTCTGTGTTTGCCTTTGACGTTTACAGGTCAGTGCTCCAAATAATAAAATCTGTCGAGGCCTTGAGCTATCCATTTCAGTCATGTTGACAACATAATGACCTTCGTCATCTAACTCATGTGAAATTTGTAAAGCTACTATGCCTTAAAATAAACCTCTGAAACTAACTTAAATTTTATTTGTGACAAGCTCAGACTAACTTTGCTCAGACTACTAATTACACAGGTGCAGTCCCCAGAGTTCAGCAGGGATCAAAGAGCCAGGGGCAACTGTTCTTGTAGTCAGCAGAGCCTCACTTTTCAATTGGAAATGTGTCATTTTGGGAAAACAAAAAAATGTCATCTGATATTTGGTACTCCACAATGATTTCATCAAAAGGTTACATACAAAAAGGTTAGAAAATGTTGTGTGAACAAAATGACAGGCTATATTTACTTCTAATCCCAGCGACCATTTGGTAGAGCGAGAGTGTGAGAATTGAATGAGAAGTGGTCGGCGTGATTAATAACTGCATATGTGATTAATAAGTACACACAGACACACACAAACAAACAAACAAACACACTGTTAGCATGCTGGCACCCAGAAGTGCCACAGTCTCAGCCTCTTTCCTGCCCTTGCTGGGTAAAAAAGCACAAAGGCAGATGAGATGATGGATTACACTCTAAACTCTGTGTTGATGCACTGTGCTCCTAAGTTACGATAAATAAGTCTCTTGCAGTGAGTTTGGGTTTAAACAGTACATCCACAGCCTGATAAATGGAGAGTTGAGCACTTTTGTCATTTTTTAAGCATTAGGACTAAAGGTTATGAGTTATCATCGACCTAACTGTAAAGTGTTTTCAGAAACATTTTTTTCCTTTCTATTCTCTTCAGTATTTCTCCTATGAGCATTTTTTTTACCTTTGATAAACCAAGAGTAAGAGTTTGCAGCCAAGCTAGCAGCCCTGTGAGGCTGTACTTAGTTACAGTGGTGCTTTGAGCTTAGTGCTAATGTCAGCATGACATAACATGCTGATGTTTACCAGGTATAATGTTTACCATTTCCAGCATCTTAGTTTAGTATGTTAGCATGCTAAGATTTAATAATTAGCTCTAAACACAAATGGGAATGTCGTTAGTTTTGCAGGTATGTGGTCATAAACCCAAGTCATTGTAAAATTTGGAATTTTGATCTGATGCTGGTACTAGATGAAAAGTCAGAGAATCATGAAAAGTTTTTCCAATTCACGCTGAGGGGGGGGGCAAGGATGTGCACCAAATGTCATGGCAATCCATCCAATAGCTGTTGACACATTTCATTCAAAACCACAAATGTGAACCTCATGGTGCTGCAAGAGGAAAAGGCGGAGGATCCCCAAAGTCAGTGGGATCCGTCCTCACCATGAATGCCTGTACAAAATTTCATGGCAATCCATCAAATAGGTGTTGAGATATTTCAGTCTGGACCAAAGTGGTGGATCAGTCGACCATCAGACAGACTGACATTGTCTTCCCTAGAGCCCTGGTGCTAGCTTTACTTAAATATACATGTAAGAATGCTCCCACAGAAACATGTTGACAACACATTCCTGTTGAGAACTTTCAGTGCATTTCAATATTTTGTATTGTAATGAAATTTATCTCTGTGAGCTGAGCCTTTAAGGTTAAATTGCTTGCATCCGTCCCTGTGTTTGATTGCACACTGTGTTTGCATTCTTCACGCATGTCTTTGTGTGTAAGTAATGACAAGATGTCTTTGCTGTAGTTTTTATCTCGCAGCCCAATATCGGCACCATCACCGAACCACACGTCACTCATCTTTTCTCAACCAAGGACCATCACAACAAAATAGATTTTTAGGAATTCCGACATGATTGTATTGTATCTCACTCTTTGAAATGGATTTGTACTTTTTCAGACAGAGTTGATACAATCAGTAACTTATTCATGGGATGTTTCAACTCCTTTCTTTGATGCATTTGTCTTTTCATTAGTTCACCTCTATATTCACCCAGCCAGACCTTCATCCAATAGCTCACAGTCACTTAAAAAGCTCCCAGCTCACACATTGAGTCAACTCGTCCATTCATAAATCTGTTCATTCACCGGTCATTGAGTTTGCTGCTTTACCATGCGCTCAACTCATGCATTACGCCATTGATGAATCCATTTGTACAGTCACTTCAGCCTTCCATTCATCTGTCTGTCCATCCATCCATTCATCTATGCACTCAACGGCTCACTTGGCTTTGTGCTCAGTCCTCTGGTCAGTTAACGCCTCCCACTGTGCAACAGTCTACCTACTATATGATGCGTTTTTCCATCCCGCATTCGTCCACCTGTCATGTGATCCATCAGCCATAACATCCTTTCATCACATATAGGAATTCAGCCATCTATCATCAATACAGGTCTGGTTTCCAGTTTAAAATATTGTAATAATGTGGAAAAAAGGGAATAAAGAAAAGCGATCCTGTGATGAGATGGAATCAAAATAGGGATTCAATATATTTGGCTTCTGCTGGTGACAAAATATTTGGATGCCAGACACACTACTTCCAACAACTCTTTCTGGAGGTTCTTCACCCCCAACTGCTTCAGCGGATTTGGTTAATGGCCAACAGAAGATGACTGGTCAGCTCCCAAGTGTCAATGTGAATGGTAAGTGGGGGTTTGCTGGAAAATGAGCGCGTGTGTTCAGAGAACTTCCTTTGAGTAAATAAAAGCTTTAAGAGAAATTTCTCCTTAGACAGTTTTTCATTTTAAGAGTGATTTCTGTAAATGACAGGAGGTACAGCGGTTTCCACTCTGGAGCCCTTCATTAGAGGTGGCTCCCTCACACCAGCCTTTGGTTTGGTTCAAAGGTCAAGCCACCTAAAGCTCGCTCGTTTCGCTCCCCATGGTTAGATTTGCCCTTTCACACATGTGCATCATTACACATAGCTTGGCCCCAAAACACATTCCTGGCCACATGTTAGCCGGATTAGATTTAGCGCTGTGAAGTGGCCTTTTTCTAAGAAAAAAAGAAAAAAAAAAGTTTTAAAATGTTGGTTGTGTCGCACTCGGAAACCAGTGCCATATGTTTATGGCTCCACTTTTAGCTTTTAATACTCAGTTGTGTTGCTAGGAGGAGTTGGGCGGAACCAAAATAAAATCAACAAACAACAACAAAGCTTACATGTAGATGTTTATTTGATTTAGTGTGAGAATGCTAAATACACAAAAAGGGACATAGAGAGACTTTTAGGAAAAATAGAATCCAGATCTAAACATCAAATGCATCCATATGTTATCAGATCCTTATGGAAATGTAGGGATGTATTTGCATAATTACAGTATATCTGGGGCTGTAATGAAGTGAACAGTGTGAAGAAAATCCACAGTTTGATTTGCATGACACGTGTTTTATGACACAGTCATGGTTGTGTAAATAATACTGGAGGTTTTCTCTCTGTATGACAGCTAGAACCAAAACACTTCTAATCTCTTAAAGGGGAAGCCCACCAATTTTACACATCAACATTTGTTTACAGGTTTTGGCAAGTACTCCTGCATATGTGAAAAAAAGTTGTGTAAAGCCTATTGTGGCTCCAGAGGGAGTTTGATAAATTGCACCCGAACACACTCGAATTTCCGACCCAACTGTCAGCAGTAGAATTGCATCATGGGTAATGTAGGCACCAGGTTTAACAAGGAAGAAGAATACGTGGAGTTAAAAAAGATGATATCTCTGATTCTGCTGCATCGATTTTGATCCTTTAAAAAACAAAAACAAATAAGCAGTCCATCATGAGTTTGACAGTGTTGTAAGAGTGCAATGCTAAATGGGTGGAGTACTCTTTTAAAAAGGCACAAAACCCGATGCGATGACAGAGAATAGAAAATATATTCTGTGATAAAATTGGAGGCTTTGACTGTTGGTACAGTCTGACCGACTGAGCATGCTGTTTTAATTCTGAGGGTCCGAGTCATCCCATTAGTCTCTAATTACTGGTACACGGTGTTTTCTGAACTGCTGAGTGGGACATTTCGAGCCTGCAAGGTCAACTGCCGTAAGCATGATGTAGTTCAGATTGATGTTGAAGTAAACAGTTACATTCTTACACCACAGGTGCTGGAACCCTGTTGTTTTAGGTAAGATTAGTCTTATTCTGCCATGTCACTGAAAAATACTTTAATAAGTCATGTAATGAGCATCTTTGTCTCATGAATTCTCCTTTCATTCCGTAGCTAATAAAGTCATATTAATGCCATTTAGAATCAAATGCCCTCAAAGATTGTCCAGTCTTTAAAAAATAAACATATTATATAAGGTTTCACAAGATTGTGGCATTTACAGAGTTATGAAATCAAAAAATGTTTGGCTGTAGTGTTTGATGTCAAAGCAAGACAATTTTACATCATGTTTGTGACTCAAACCCAGAGAATTTATTCGAAAATGAATAAAGCCTAATAATTTCAATCACAAATATAATTCACCCTGTGGGCTCAGACCCTGTCAACAGAAGGGAATTGGAAGGTTTGAAAATGTGATGTCTGGATTAAGTTTTTGATAAGTTGCTCTCCTCAGGGCAAGTCTTATGTCATAAAGATTACCAAGATCAAAGAAAGGAAAGCAAAATTTAATGACTTAAAATATCATGTAATTCCAGCATTCATCATATTGTATAAGCCAGTGTGTGAATCAGCTGTCAGTGCACTGCCATGCTGTATGTATATAAATGATCAAAGGCAAGAAAAAAGAAAAAAAACCCCAAAGATTTAAAGCAGATCTGATTCTGTTCTGAAGTTAGGACTGTGTCGCTCTGATCATTAGAAAATGACTGATTTGAGAATCATCACATGTATCTGCCACATATCACGTTCTCTACTTGCAGCTTTGTAGAGCTAATTGGAGAAACCCTGCACGCTCTCACTTGTGTTGCACTATATGGCAACCTTCAGTGAGTTTGCAGTCAGACTAAAAGAAAAAAACAACAAACTGCTGAGAGCAGTTACTGATGCCTGTGTGTCTCCACTAATAACTGACTGGTGCTGGCCAAGGTGCCGCCATTTCCTTATTTATCAACGAGGAGGCGCTGACCGATGCTGAAGTTTTTGCTGATGCTGCGTTTGTTTCTATTTTGTGTTGCTCTACAGTAATCACTATGTTTAAACTGGACAATTGGGGATGCCTGTGGCTGCTTTTTTCCGTGTGAATGCAGAAAGTAAACGTTTTTTGGACAAATCAGTCTTTAGCAAAATCTTCCACATTGAAGTGAAAAAAAATTCAAAATGACTCCTGGCTATAATATGTCTCAGCAGTGATTAAACCTTCCCATGGACAGTTTCTAATCAGACTGGCCCAAAATGTCAGGCCCTACGTATAAAAATGTCTGGTCTGTCAATGTATAACTGCTGCAAGGGATAAGAGTATAGCCCAAAGTCAGTTAACTAGCGTAGATCTGATGGGTGTTTGTACCGTGAAAAAGCTGATAGGAGGTTAATGAGGCACTGTGACATTACAATGTGTAAATTAGAAAGGCTACACTAGATTAGCTTCTGAGCATACCTTTTAGATTTAACCCTGTAATGTCAAAAAAAGTAAAGGAGACAAACATGGCTGTGGATGTTAAAGTTAATACATTTTGTTTAAAAAAATAATAATGATTGGTTTTAATATTCATTACATTTTTTCACTATGCTTTAGTTGTGTTCTTGCATTGAATTTAATTAACTAATGATTTATTCTATTTCTTATATTTTATGTTACTCGGATCTTTGCTTTGTCTTGGTTAAGACACTGTTGTATGTTACTTAAAGGTGCTGTGTACAGTTTTTATGATTATTAATATTCTGGTTGATTTTATGTATTTGAGTTAAACTGTATAGCCTAAACCTGAAAACCGGATCATGTTTTTTTTGTACAGGCAGATAAGACCAGTCTTATTTTTCTGCTTTTTCCTGCTTTCTCACTGCCTCACAAGAGTCAACATGTCCCCAAAACAAGATGAAACCTGCGCTGAAAACTAAACACAACATTAGCCAGGGTGCCAAGAGGGAGAGAATGAGGGAGAAGAAGGAAACTCATCCAATTTTCGTTTGCTGGCCGCTGCAGCCAAAACTCTCATTTACTGTATAAACTCCGGGCTGCCAAGAGCCTGTGTCCAAATCAAATAGCCCGGCCCAGCAGACACTAAAAACGCTTCCACTGGTGGACTCTTTGGCCAATTCATATTTAGTCTAAAATGAGCACAGATGGGGGAAGGATTTTTTTCTTTCCATGCTGGTGTGTGCTTTGACTTATCTCATCATAAACATGCCTTGAATGGGGTGGAAAGAGGGTTTGCATTTGAAAAGGACACGCAGAGATGAAAATGTTCTCATAGAGTCATGAATATGATTTGAGACAGAGAGGAAGCAGAGGAGTTGTTGTGTTTGTGAAAGTGAGAGATGAAGTGGTGAGTGTGGTGTTGTGCGTTTGCTGTGAGTGTGTATGTGTGTGTGTTGGAGAAAGGGAGTCTGCATATACTCAGCTTCACGTCTACAGGGAGAGTGATTCTGGGGCCACGTAATACATTTCACATGCTTCTCATCATCCTAAATTTCTTGCCAAATGCAGATCAAAATCACAAATGAAAATACTGTAATTGTCACAGAATGTCGTGTCTGCCATTCAGCATCTGTTTAAAAGACATTATCCTGTCAAAAGTGTGTTTCCAAACCATTAGTTCTCGTGTGATGAATGACAGTGATCAAATCACACAGCAGAGGTTGACAAATCACTGGGTCTTGATTTGAACCACGACATTCTTTTGTGTTTGCATTTGAACAAGTGTATAGTTACTTGGGATTTATTGTATTCATCTAAAAAGCAAGGGGCTATTTAATGTTATCTTTCTATCAATATGCTGTTCTTCTCAATAGCATTGCCAGTGAGTATTCCTTAAATCATTTCACATTTGATTTGTTCAAATCATCACTGAATGTCTGCAACAATATCCTGTTTGGTGTGTCAAACGAACTCCGGTGTGTGCTTAAGGCTTATGTAAAAGCTGATTTTTGAACTCTGGTGTGACTGAGACTGAGACCAATGTTTTTTTCTTATATTTTGATGCCAACGATTGTACTTAAGTAAAATTGTGGATGCAGATTTACATACAGTATTTCTAAGCTATGGTATTGCTACTTTTATTTAAGTAAAAGTTCTAAATACTTCCACCACCTTACATCAGAACCTGTGTTTTGTGATTTTGTCCTGCTCCGTGCACCTTTGGCAGTTTCTAATTAAGAAGTGAGTGAAACATGGCAACCACACAGCAACACCCCACTCCATAATACTACGGTTGTAAAGACTCGTTGAAACCAGGTTTGGACCCAAAAGCACGACTCAGAGACCAGGCAGTTATAGTTATAAAATCAGCTTTATTCGTCATCAGTAACAGGCAAAGATCAACACCAGGCAGACTTGGAAGAGAAGGCAAACTCATGCGGTGAGGAGCAGAGGACCAAAAGGCAGGCAAGGATCAGGGAGGCAGGAAAAAATGCTGGAACACTAAGTGGCAAGAACAAGATCTGGCAGAGAACGAACGGGAATGGGCAAGGCTAATGAGGAAGTGGGAACAGGTGTGCAGGTAGGCAGGGGAGGTCAGGTGATTGGGAATGGTGGGAACACGGGGTTACTGCAGGGCGGGAAGGAGCGGCAGGATCTGACATGACAGGAAAATTAATATATGGCAAAGGCAGAGTGCACACAGCAAATGTGGCACAAGAATCAAGCTGACATGACAAAACTCATTGTTTTTATGCTGTTTCTATCTGTCCATAAATTATTGTACATAGTATTTATGATACTTTGTGAGTTCTATGTCACACTACAAAAGACAAAAGTATAAGGTGAAGTAAAGCGCATGACCTGCTGTCAGTTGTGACATGGTGCATTAAGCAGTTGTAGCCACTGTTTTGTATTGTTCAAGTTTTGTAGACTGGAAAATCCTTGTCCCCCTGAAGAACATCTTTGTGGCATCAAAACACTTTGACCCTTGTACAGTAGCTGCTTTGTGTCACACTTTTGGGGTTTGATTTTGGGATGTGTATGACAGGCTTGCAGGAAGATGTAGGAAAGATTAATTCTGTGTCATATCTTTATTTAATACTATATGCAACATATGAGAACTATGGTTTCAATCGATTTTATGTCATGGGCATTGAAGTCTTGCAAATAACATTGCATAAAAACTGAGAAATGCACTTTGCTGTCGTAAAAATTGTTTAGTGGAGAAACTGAACACCTAGAAACCAACAGAAACTGTGACACTGAACAATCCTTCCTCTGTGGAGCAGCGTAATCTTTACAGTGTGTCCACAATACCTAATCTGCATTTCAGAGTTAATGTTCATTAAAAAAGATTATTGTATTGGGGATACAAAAGGCTGTGGCTGTTGTAACAATACAACAGTATGCAGAAGAAGGCTGGCATACTGAAACATATCTCTATAACTTCAAATTATTGAGGTTAATCCAATGTCTGTCAAAAGGAGAGTGAGCGGTGAAATCGTGAAAATGGGAAAATGCAGAGGAGATTCTGCCCTGCCTTTAAGCCAACTGACCAGTAGCGTAGGTAGAAATCACAGTGTGGGAGAGCACAGAGAAAATCAGGTGGGCCTAGCCCGACCAAGACCAATCATATTTAACGGGTTCTGTAACGCATATGTCAACCAAAATATGCCATTACAACTATACTTGCCAGTTTAATCATACAAGCCTTATACATCATCAGAGGTCATGTTACAGGCACCAAGACAAACATTAACAGCATTGCATATGGCATGGCGGCCACATATTCTCTCTCTCTCTCTCACACACACACACACACACACACACACACACACAGCTGACAGACACAGCAGCATCAAGCCTATGGATAGAGGTACACCAGCATCAACATGCTCAGTAACGTGAAAAATGACACTTGAACATAGCCTGGCACGGTGGCCACAAAAACCACACAGATGCACGCATACACACACACACAGATGGCAGACGCAGCAACATCAGCATTGTACACCCCCAAAAAACTATATCCCAATAAACTATAATATTGAAATAGGCTACTATACAGCCTGTGTGAAATTGTAAATTAGCTTACTTTTGATGATTACAGCAGGAGACGACGGGGCTTGGTGTTGAACACTGAAATTATTTCATTGTAGTCCAACGATTCAGTCAGTTCTCTTTCAAAGGAGAGCAGGAACAAAGAGTTCAGTCTGTATGTCATCATTGATGCCCGGATGCCAGTTTTTATCCGACTGACAGTTGAAAAGAGTCTTTCAACAGTACAGCTTGTTATGGGTAGGGTGACGAGGGCCCGTAGGAGACGATTCATTTTGGGAAATATGTCACTGAGGCATGCGTTGAGCACCTCAACAAGTGATGGAAAGGCCCTGTCCGCTGTGACCTTTCTCTTCAGCTGCTGTACAAACACTTCATGTTCTGCATCTTCCATGGCGATGGAAAAGCGTGTTGCCTTGTCACCAAAGGTGTTTGAACGAGGCAAGCAAGCAGCAGCGGCTCTCATAAACCTGTACGTGTCCGCCTTAAAACGAGTGTTCATGATCTGCCTGTCTAGTATATCATTCCATATATTTTTTAGGTCTGAGTTGTCCTTTACAGGTGATGCTTTGCCCACGGTAGATTCCACCTGCATATCGCCCAACTTAGCTGGCAACTTCCTCTTTCGAGACCCAGTGACGTCCCAGCTCAGAATGTCATGTTTCTTCATCAGATCGTCGGTCAGTGTCATTACTTTATTAAAGTCATTTTCTGTATTCCAGAATGCAGTGTAGCTCTCCTTAAGACCTTCGATTAGATCAATGCAATGTGTAACTGATACAGTGGAAGATTGCAAGCCCTTAGTGGTGTAGCCACTCATTTCAAACAACTTATTGAACGTGACTAGTAGAAACACAGATTTATTCATTTGCATTTGCTGTAGTAGAGAGTCAGCTTCACGTTTTGTGTGGCCGGAGCTTTCAGAGAATTCAGCAAGGGTCTCCAAAATTGGGCCAAAAAGTGTCAAAACTTTACTTACTGCGCTTGACCACGAGCTCCATCGGACATCGCAGGATCTCTCTAGTTCCAAAGTTGGTTTCCCTGGTCGCAGCTGTTGTTGGATTTCCATAAATCTAGCATGTCTACGTGATCCCGTCATGAAACTATGCAGGTTGTTAATGACATCAAAAAATGTTGAAATGCCGGGGGACACCTTTGATGCTGTGCACAGGACGAGGTTTAGGCGATGGGAATTACAATGCACAAATATGGCGTGGGGAAACGTTTTCTTTAAAATCATATGTACCCCTCCTTTGTTGCTGGACATAACCGATGCCCCATCGAAACCAAATCCAATGCAGAACTCGGGGTCCAGCTGCAACAGCTCCAGTATTTGCAGGATCCTTGCTGATATAGCATTTGCGCTCACGTCCCCAGTCTCCACAAAACCCAGAGCCCTTTCCTTCAACAGGCCTTTGTGTATGTATCTGATACAGACTGCCACAAGTTCTCATTACACTTATCTGCCAAAATTGCATAGTACGTCGTGTCTGTCTTATCATGCAAATCCGTCTTTATTTTCCAGTATCTCATTCTGGATGTCGGGGCTCGTAAGTTTCCCGTTTCTAGGCAATTTGCCCAGTCGCCGTTTTATTTCTGGGTCATAGTTAGCGATCAGTTCAAATAATTCCAAGAAGTTGCCCCTGTTTAATGCCTCTTAGTTTTCACGATGCCCACGCAACGGGATATCTTGTTTTGCACAGAATAACACAAGGTCTATTACAACTTTAATGTGCTCTCTATTCCTTTCCACAAACTATCTATTGATGGCATCATTGTTCAGCTGGTTGACGATATTTCCCTGTCCTGGCTTTGTTTGTATCCTTCAGTTCTACCCAGCGCTGTAGCATGTGCCCTGCTACCCTCGTGTTTAACACAAAACTGGGAAAGATGTTTCCAGTCTTTGAAGCCAGTTTTTATGAATCGGCCCTCAGTTGTAGCTTCGGGGAAATGGCGACATGCCTTACAAAACACAGCGTTCCTTGAAGTGCTGTACCGTGGGAATCTTTCATACCACTTCTGGCTTTGCCTGCTAGAGTGGTGACTGGGAATGAACTGCGTTTGGGCTGGGCCACAGGTTCATCTATAGTGGACAAGTCTGATGGGGTTTGTACGTCTTCAATGCTGGGCCAAGCTGAGCCTGGAAAAATGAACACTATAGTAAAATATGGTTCATATTCATTCTTGGGCATTTCAAATATTTAAATTTGCTTTTCTTAGTGCATGGCTGCAGGTACATGTGCTTTGGCATGGAGGGGTGGATGTCGCCGTTCGAGAATCAAATGCTAAGTCACATGCTACTGCTGAAGGGGAAAGGGCTGAATTAGCAGCCACCTATGTGTCCTTACTACTTGGCACTTGTTGAGGAGAAACTGGCGCAGGAGTAGGTGTCTGGGTTGAGAATGATGGCTGAACTTGAGCTGAATTCTCTTCCTCCTGCTCCTCACGACGTCTTTTTGTGACAAACTTAAGCAAACTGCTTTGTTTCGCCATGATTTTTCATCTTAACCTACATTAAAAGCAGCTAGCTAGCGAAAAGTAGGCTTCTCTTCCTCTGTGCAATGCGTGGGCTGTACACTCACTGAGTGGAAGAGGAGGGGCTGCTCGCAATCTGGCATTTACGAAATGCACTGCCACTCAGAAAATCTGACCTATCATCATCATTACATGGTAAACACGAAGCAAAAAACAATAAGTGTTTCAATTATCTGACTATGGAACCAATAAAAATAAAACAACTACCTACTGGATGATCCAGCAAAAAAGGAAGCCTTCTGATTGGGTGGGCCAGAGTGCCGAGTGGGTGGGCCCAGGCCACCTAGGCCCACCCACAGCTACGCGTCGGACTTGTAGTCATGAATGTGAATGAAGTTATTTTAGTTCAGAACTACTGAAAAGCAAACCGCCCATTTTTGGACGGAAACACAAGAAATGAAACAGACGCAGCAGTCGGGTTAATAAAAAGAAAAATGAAAATAAACGTCTGCTACAGCCCCACATAGCGCGATGACCCANGCTGCGACTGACCCAAAGTGGCTGTATCCCAAGACTCCTATCAGACTGGGTGCCGGGGCGTGCTCCACTTGCAAGACTGTCTGGCTCACAAGGCATCCCCATAATGGATTGCACACTAAATTTCATTTTAATTCCATCTCTATTCAGCCAGGGCAGCCCCATGAGATAAAATGTCTCTTTTCAATAGAGATCCACAGCAGCCCAAGTCCGCAACCCATTATTATTGAACAAAATGTACATATATACAGAGTTATTAATGCAAGTGAATTTTTTAAATCCAGTCAGGATGGCGGAACACAATTTTTAAGTGATTATCATTAGCACGACCCTCCAAAATAAATAAGCTGTCAACTGAACCATTTATATTTTGTATTACTCTGTGGCATAAAAGTTATCAATGAAAGGATTAAACAAAGAAAGACTGATTTAAGGACTGGAAAAAGGTATTAGTGGAATAATAACTTTGAATAGTAAAGTAATAAAAAGTTAACTGCCTTTTTTTAATCAAACCTGTCCTCCATAGATGTATGACTTAATAAAGGTTACTGGGATTGTAACACAATGGCTTAAAAGAATACTACAGCCAGCTACAAACTCAGTTAATGTAGCATATTGTTTTATTTTAC
>NTHP01000064.1:1337733-1351494 GCA_003416845.1 Oplegnathus fasciatus | reverse complement strand
CAAGTAATTTGGCTTCTCTTGTGAAGGAACATGATTGTGTGACATTGAGAGTGAAATAGGCCTAGCTTGTTTTTTGTAAAGAAAATGACCTAAATCTCCTTATGATGGCTCTATTCTATGGTTTATAGAGCATAATGATGACTTTGTAGATATTTCATTCGTTGTATGGGTATTTTAATGCCCAATTCAACAAAAACAACTGAAACCTCTTAAATATGCCAAGTGTTCTAATAATTTTGGCCACCACTGTATATAAATGTGACAAGGCTGGATACTTTCAATGGCAGGGGAGCAAAGCCAATTCTCTGCAACAACTGGTAACTGTTATCCTGTTACATCCTCAATTTACCCATTTACTCATCAAAGCTTGGGTTTAAAGTCTTTGGCATTTTCAGGCTTAATAAGGCAGAGAGTAGCATTACTTCTGTGGAGGTGATACTAATTTGCATACATAGTTGCCCACCTGCACACACACACAGACCCTCTGACACATAGCTTCCCTCCTTTTTCTCCCTGTCACACCCCGCATCCCACCATCCTCTATCTCCCCTCCTCCTCTCTCCATCCAGCAAACCCAGCAAATGTTTAAATTACACGACCAAGTAAGCAAGATTAATTAAAATGATAATCTACAGGCTGAATATATTTCACAGTTAGCTAGGCGGCTGTTTGAAATTGCTGTGCAGAGTTTTAAAGTCAAAGTGGAGTGTTGACCTATTCATCTCCTTTAGTGAAACAGTCATTAGCCCAATTAAGAACATGCAGACAATGAAATCCCCATTATATGCAAAACACTCAGCGCTATTATATACTTCATTAATGTAATGTATGGTAATGAGAAAAAAACAGTCATGTTTGATTTACATGAGCTGTGAATGTTAAATAATGTGTATTTCTTTTAAAACAAAGTATTTGGAGAGCTACCATCTGTGCAAATAAGGCTGTTAGAATGTAAATTATTCCCTTGAAGGCTTAAGAAGAGAGTAAACAGTTATAATTTTTTAATCCTGCAGTCTTTTGAGGCACATTACACCATATGAAAAATTATTTAGTCATTCCCATTACTAATTTTCTATTGTATTCTGTTGTATTCTATTCTGTTCCATATTCTGCCGTTATTATTTCATTTTCCACATTTTCCAGAATTCTCTTGTCTCGTGTCCTTTATTTTTTCTAGTTTCTTGTGCTCTATTCAAAAATAGCTGCTGATGCTTCAGGTTTGGGGATGCTGCAACAATGCCTGCTGTTTCTCAGCTGCTCTCTCTCCCCGCACCGAGCTTAATCAAAACACGGGTTAGATTCTCTATTCCCTGGATGTCGGATAATCCTCTTATGAAGTAACTGTAAACCCAAACTTGAGAATGTCTCTCATCAGTCTCCCATTCAGTCTTTCACAACATACACAAGCAGCACATCGCGTACTGTACTAGATGAGCCTCTCACCCTCACATGGGTGAGATGAAAAAGACGGTCCTCAATCAAAGTCAATTAGCGGCCAAGAGAGTGTGATCTCTGTGTATGTTTTTGCATGTATATTCTGTGTGTGCATGCCTGTGTGTGGTGTGCATTCTTGTGTGTGTGTGTGTGTGTGTGTGTGTGTATGTGTAAAGCTCTCCACTAGCCTCCTCATCTCCATGCTTCATTTATCTGTCATTAGCAGAATTAATGGCTGTGGGTTTGGGCGAGGGAGAGAATATGGCGCCTTTCCAAAATAGAGGAGAACAACTCTGTGAACAACTCAGTAGTTGCACAGAGTTGGGGAGGGGGTGGTGGTGGTAGTGGTGGAGGGGGTTCTGCAAGGATGGTGGTGAAGGATAAGGATATGAATGAGGATTTGAACGAGAGACTTAAGAGAGAGAGAGAGAGAGAAGAAGAAACAGTGAAAGAGAGAGATGAAATGCAGATGGGGGAAGAGTTAAAAAAGATTGCTTTTCACGGGAGGGGATGTAATTGGTATCACTGGCTGAGGGACAAATGGGTTGAAGGAAAAGTCTGGAGATGGAGGGAGAGACAGACAAAGAGTGATGGTGTTCATTTGATTAGAATAAAGGAAGGAGAAGAATGGCACAATGGCTAATCGGCCCGTTATTTCAGGTCAAGTATACACTTATGTAGATAAAGTTGAAAATGTAGCTTCAATCTATTTTTGGCCTTCTGTCAACACCGAAGCAGCTTTTTCCATATGCTGAAAATCGAGGTTTTCAACAACCTCCTGTCAAGTGGATGAAACTGAAAAAGCAGGTGTCCCACTCTGCTGTGAATGCAGAAAACAAAAAGAGGTTTTCAAGAGCACAGATGCATAATCGTCAGCCTTCACAGACATGGTCGAGCCCCTCCTCACATGGCAACAAAGTTACGACGCTGTCGCCTCCAACTCGTTCTGTGATCTTTTATTACGTGTGTCATCATGGCTGATAAAAGTGTCGTAAGTGACAGCTGCCCAGGAATTGGTTAGAACATACATTGGTAAGAAGATAGCAGTTATGAAGCAGAGACATACATATAGTATATATAATTTATAGATAGAACATTTTTCTTTCCAGTTTCTTCTCATGCTGAAAGGGCAGCTGTGGAAAGTGGGGTGCAAAATCTGTAAACAAAAACTATTTAGTTCAACAAGTGTCTTAATCAGACGGATTGATGGGTGATCCTTGAGAAGTTGAAGGAGAGAGAGGAAATAATGCTATCCCATATAATTAGAAAACAGTGTAGAGGCTTGGTTGCAAAGTAAATACTCACCGACTGTATCGCACGGCACCGCTGTACACAATGTTGCCCATTGGGGTACACTGAGCAGAAAATGAAATCCTCTGACCTTGTGTAGGTCAGTGCTTAACTATGATACTCAACACAGGGGTTGTTTTCTACAGAAATTGTGAAGAAAAGTAAAGTGGATGCAGGTGTTGAGGAGTGAAAACACAAGCCGAGAGGTATGAGTGAAAAAAGGGAGAGGAGATAAGGCTAGATAGGAGTTCACTGTGGTTAGAAGGAAGAGATGAAAAGATGATAAGTGGGAGGATGATTAGAATGTGAAGTTTGAAAAGCTAAATAGAAGTGAGTTGCGGGTATACAAAGATGTATCCCTAATTGGCTAGCTAATCATTATTTATGCCCTGTGACAATTAAAGTAAAATACTTATTGTTCACAATAGTGTTAGACATCAAAATCGTGTGGGAGCTGATATTCCAAAGCCTGTCAGAAGACAATCAAAGAAAGTAAAAGAAGGATGAAGGATTCTGATTTTTGCCCCCCTCAGTGGTACCACGCAGACTTCAGTGAAGCAAAGATGGCTGTAATCACACCTTGTTTGATGTAGATATACTAAAGAAATGACTTTTCATTATTACACACACACACACAGAAAAGTGTTCAAATGCAAAATGAGAGACTTACCTTTAGAAACAGAGAAGAGGCTTTCACTTCCACAGTAATGGACCAATGCGAGTGTGCGCACACGCACAGTGTTTGGCTGACTGCTATAGCAGTAAGAAGGAGAAAGTGACTGGCAACATTGTCTTTCAGGCTTAATGTGACTGAAATATCAACACCCACACACACACCTGAGCTTTGTATGTTATAATGGCTCAGAAAATACACATACACCTGTGTCATGATCATCATCAGGCCTTATGAGGATTTGAAAGGCTCATTAGGCTGAGAGGAGACCAGCATTTGTGTGTGTGTGTGTGTGTATGCGTCAAATAGACATGTGTAGTATACACATGTGAGTGTGAGTGTGTTTGTTGCGGGGGGTCAAGCAGGCAGGGCTGCAGGGGCAGGCATAATTGAGGCAGCAGTAATTAAAGCTGTTTTAATTGTTTTAATTGGTGTCATTAACATGTTGAGGGGCAGACTGCTGACACACACAGACATGCACATGCACACCAACACTCATACAATTATTACTTTATTTTGTTCTGGCTGTGGGACGTACTTCCAGCTACTGTGAGTGGATGAGTCTAATCGCTGTAGCACCAGCTCTCTCACAACCCTGTTGCTACATAACTACATATTGTCATTGGGTATAATCACAGATGAGTAGTTACAGAAACTTGTAAGAGTGTTATGTAGTTAAACTACGAAAAAATTAAGTGTAATCATTTATAATTACAATAAAAATATGTAATCACATTTTGATGATGGTAAAATATATCTATATGCTTATATGCCTTATCACTGTTTGGTATCCTGCAGGCAAAGGTCAGGCAAGTGCTCACACAGGTGGCATAGACCACAAGGTAGGTTGAGCTTAATTAGTAAAAATTAAATTCTAAGAAGAAAGTAGGGATAATATATATATATATATATATATATATATATATATATATATTGAAATTGCAATTTGAAAGAGTGCAATTTTCAAATCACAAGAAGCACAATTTATTATAACATTCTAGATATGCATGTGTGTCTTAAAAAGCTGTAGGAGATAATGATGACTGTCACAGGTAAGTGGCACCAGCTGTAGCTAATTTACATTAATTACATGACCAAAACTACAAAATGAAAATAGGTTTATGATCTTTATTTTTCAAATGCACAACAATTGCAGGCATGGCAGTCATTGCTGGCAATGAAATGCTTGGGCTTCAACAACATAATATCTGTACTATTTATTCTTGGCCATACGCGGTTTCTTCCAGAAAGAAAGAAAATATAGAGAATGGACTGCATGTGTCTTTTTGCTGTTCGAAAAATACAAACAGAGTGGTAAGTCTTTCTCTAGAAAAAACAACTTGCTGATCCCATCATGTCACTATCAGAAAGGTACCCAGCAGCTAGGTAGTTAGTAGGTAGCAGCTGGCGGACAGGCAACAGTTGTCACAATTTCCCAGTTACACTTTTAAGCAAATCATGTCATTATCATCGTTACATGTCATAAAGCTCTGAAGTTGGAACCTCAGGACTGTGAAGCAGCTCAACCTGCCAGCCTGTGAGGCTAACATTAGCTCAGGCAGCTACAGTGTGTATGTGTGTCAACACTATCATTTGGGGTCATCAGTCTGATATCAAAACTTTTAGTTAGCTTACAATATCGGACTTACCAGCTGTCATTTTTACCATAAGTGGACATCTATGTGGCTATTATAAATAAATATAATTATGTCATGCACCACAGGTGTTAATGTAGACTGTTTTGGGGAAAAACCCCCCGGAAGGACCTAACTTGTTCAATACTATATGTAGTCCATACATATACAATACAACTATAATAGCAGTTTAAATCACAACTGCAACAATGGCTAGAAAATTCACAGTATGATACTTTCCTCACAACCTATCTTGTGTGATTCAACAACTCTATCTTAAGAATATCAATGTGTCATTGTAAGTTTAAGGACGCATCTTCAGGTGAGCTGAATGGTCTTTTTTCACAGCAGACATTTTGACTTGCCATAGCCGGAGAAGTGCAGGTGAAACAAATTTCGTTAACGATGGCTCAGTTCCACCAAATGTCCCAGTAAGCCATGACAGTGAGCCAGCATGCACAAAAGCAGGACCCTGGAACTAGCTCATCTAAATGGAATGCAGTCATTTTTATCATTTACACCTTCTGCTTTTCCTGCTCTGATTCCAAAATGTCTGCAGTGAAAAGGTCTATTACACTTTGCCGTGGCACCTGGCCAGCAATTCTTTAGTATACATCATACAGTAATGGCCTGTATAGACTTATTTCTGAAATGCATAGTCCACAGTAATGTTTATCTGCTATAAACAACGCTGAGTAATATACAGCTTTGTGTACACCTGTCATTATGTGTTGCTAGAACACTACTTACTTATACAAGGTTCATTATATTATCCAGTTTTCAAATATGTTTCTGGAAAGTAATTTAAAAATAATCTAATAATCAGGCAACGTTTATTACTTTGATGAAACTATCAAAATGAGTTTATTATTGTGTTTGCTTATCAAAATACACCACTATTGTCTTAAATTTTTATTACTGTTCTTACCCTGGGATCACTTTTTGGCCAGAAATATCAATGATCCACATCTGCACCTCGTTAAGGAATGTTGTAATTTTACTTTTGGCAGCAATATGATGCATAGTTTTTGCAAAATTTGTAAAAAAGCACATTTTTGCTTTCCCATAGAGAATATTGATTGATTGATTATTAAGGGTTGGGAAGAATGTTCAAACTCCCTCGTTGATGAAATCATAAAACTTCATTATACCTCCTTAGGACTTGAACTGAACGGGTCACCACACACACACACAGCTTTTTAATGCCTTTTGTGGTCTTTGACAGAGGTTTGATGCTTTTTTAAGCATAACACCTGCGTTTGTCTTAGAGTATATCATGTTCTGTTTTTTTTATAAACTCTCCACCCGTCCCTTGTGTATTCTGTCCATGTATTCTGCATTTGGCACAGTTAACTCCTCAAATTACGTCCTTTCTGTGCAATAACCAAGCTCATCAAATGACTTCCAACAATTGCAGACCATTTCAAAATTGCTTTTTCTTTTAAAAGGTTTACAGAAAGCTGCTGTCTTGTTTGAAACACACCATTAACATAGCGGAGCCCATCCTCACTCACTAAATTAAAAGAAGAAGAATTGATCAGTCTCTACAATGTGTAATGGCCAGCCACAAGGATTTAAGTGACAAAAGCCAATGTCTTGTGTTCTTTTCTATTTCTATTACTCTGTTTTTTGTTCTTTTTCGCTAAAAGCAACATGCACACATGAGCTGCAGAACTGCAACATTTAACAGGGTGCACAGAGTGGCATTATGGTGTCAGATGGGCTCAAAAGTAAGAGCCTTAAACTGCATCATAGTCATTTCAAACTGACATCAAAATGTGCACATTTTCCAGATTTATTTTGAAAACGCTGCATATTTAGCAACGCTGTGGTAAATTAACATTAACATTAACATGTGATTGCAGGATAATAAATAGTTTCTGATGGCCACTTATGGAGAGAGAGAGAGAGACAGGGAGGGAGTTATGGAAGGAAATTTTCATAATTTATCGCTCATCGACCCACGCTGATGTCAGCCAGTGTTGCTCCATCATCCCCTCTCTCTCCCTGTTTAAACAGCAATTTTTATTTTGGCAAGCCCACCGAATTAATGCCCGTGAAAAGTTATATAAAGAAGGAATTTTCTATTTGGGATTTTCTCCCATATATAAAGCTGGAGCTAAGATACCATTTAAACTGATAGGAAAAGCATCCAAACGCTCTGATCTATGCAATATTCTTCTATTTAGGTGTTTTTACACAGCAGTGTAGAGACGCCGACAATCACTTGATATGACCTGTTATGAAACACCTGTGCCATTTGACCATGTTACCAATACGTGGATTTTTAAGGTAAACTAAAGCTACATTTGTAGTCCTTTGCAAACATAACTTAGGTAAATAATTACAAGGATACATTTTATAAGTCTAACCTCTACATTGTTCTTTACACTCCTTTCCCTGTCCCTTTTCTATCTTATATCTCATTGAGTGAACGCATGTGTGTTAATTACATCATAAATATTTCCAAACTGAGCGGTTAATCATTCCATGTCGACGACCCAGCGCCACAACATCTTCTTCTCTCCACCACACGCCCTGCATTCCACAGCTTTAACATCCCCTCTCCAACAAGCCCCACTGTATTCATCGATTTCCCCCGTGAAGGACGAGGGGAGGTCATGTTTTCGATAATTACAAGCAGTGGATCACTACGCGGTAAATAACATCGGCATCATTAGTGCATGTTTGAGCAATTAGAAAAGCATCTGTCTTTAATCACAGTTGGAGAACACAGAATTATGCCAGCAGCATCGCATCTTAAAGAAGGAATATGAGATGGGGTTGTTTGTCCTTACATCTGTTCTTTTGCGTGTATTCTCAATTTGAAGTCTGATTGCTTATCAAAGTGTCAAGAAAGTGGTATCCATGTACACGTATGTAAACGGAGTGAACAAAACATTGGAAACACCTCTCAATATAATGCTGTCAAGTACAACACAACTACAACCTCAATGATAAACATATAGTTGACTTGACACCTCTCTGACAGTGTCAACAAAAACTGAACATTATGCTCTACAAGGTAGAATTCATGGCAGAGCTGTTGTATTGGATTGCATTAGATTGTACAAGTGGCAACTGAGTGTACATTACTATTTTAGTCTTACAGGAAGGAAATATGCATGACACATTTCACCACCATTCCAAACCCCCCCACCCCTCTCTCTCTGTTTCAATGCTCAGATACACTCATACACACACACACACACACACACACACACACACACGAATAGCTCCACTTAACATCTCTTCAGTTATTTTAAGCTGAGCCACTGTTACTGCTCTGTGCTGAGAGTCAGTGAGCCAGAGAAGTCGTGTTTTCCGTCTGTCAGGAAGCGGAGATCCTCCAACAGCGAGATACTGGTACTATCAGCTGAGAAAGCTTGTGAGTGTGAGAGCTCCGCAAACTAAATCCTCACTGTAGATGCTGGAGGGTGAAGTGCAGCCTCCTGCTGGCTGCATCATTCACTGGCTGTTAGCGTGGTTGGCGAACTGCGAGGGGTCCGGCTGAGGGTTTTTTGAGGCGGGCGCCAACCCGAGTCTTTCAAACAGTGGAGATGTAAGGGCGGTGGGAGATTAAGGTCTTTGATTCCTCTTTCTTATTTTATAGCAGACAGGGACGGGACAGTGAACATGTATAGTGACAGATTCAACATCTTTACATAGACATAAGAAATCAGGGTACTGGGAGACCTGAAGTTACGCAGGAAATCGAACGCAACCCCTGTAATTTGATTACTATAAAATCTGCATATACATGCAGCAGGTCAGCAATCAGGTTTCTTCCTTTTCTTGACCCTGTTTTGACCATGGCTTACTTATATTAAGTATAATTATACTGATGTAAGACATTTGCACTTGTGAAACCCTGTTAGAAACTGGGGTTACTTAAACAGAAATCTAGCCGTGCTAATCTGGTTTCTCTAATCCCTTACCTCAATGACAGAAACTGGATTTCTTGTTGCCATGCCATTTTACAAATCAGGTCACTGCTGAAAGCCAACAGTAACCTGGTTATGTAAAAGTGGTACTGTGTAGCACAGCATTGAGGACCTTATTGGTCTCAAAACATCTCGCCAAAGAACTGCAGTTGAAAATTAGCCAGCTGGCTAACACGGGCACATTTACAGGAATGTTAATTAATGTGCGTTGTCCTTATAAATAAAAAAAGGCAGAAGAGAAAAGGGAGAAAAGGCCTAGCCCAGGACAAGAGCCTTCCTGGAGTTAAATCTCCTGAATATCCAGCATGCCTCTGACGGATCGCGACAGTGGGGGTGGCCAGATGGCTGGAGGTGAGGTGTGAAGTGGTTGGTTGAGAGGTGGGGTGAGCCAGGACCGGATACAGCCTGCAGAGATGCAGCTCAATCAGGTTGTTGTTCAGTTGGTAGTCTGGTCAGCTGGTAGTTGATCCTTTGAGCACGCGGGGATTTCCTCTAGTCGTTGGCGATATCCCACAGGCTGACCCATGTAGGACCGTTTTACACCAAACCTGGTGAGCCACAATATCCCCGTGTTTGCACGTCAGGCAGTGCAACACGCTATTGATTACGCTCTGGTAACAGTTAATTATTTTTCCTGCACCATTTGTTTTTCAATTGACCTTGATCTTGAGGTTAGGTGACTATGATCTTTGGTGGACAAGGACAATTTATTTACACTGACACTTGAGTTGTATTTGAAGCAGATAAAGAAATGACTCTATTTAGTAGCTCTGATGCCCCCATCCAGCTTGTACTTTACCTCCCTGGAGGTCTTTATCCCACTCCTCTGTAGGCTGCCTGCTTGGCCCAGTGAGGTTGAGTTCAGCTGTAAACCAGAGCTTGTCAGTCTTGTAGGTGATCTGGGTCCCTGCTGGAGCGCTTCTGTCCCTTTGAATCTGATATATGATGTCACTGTCTCTGTCATCCGGTAAGGATGTCACCAACATGGCACATGTGCAGGCTGCCTATTTGGCTGTAGTTACATCTTGAAAGAAATAAATTACAATGGACTCTTTCATGCAATAGTTTAAAATGTCCAGGTTGCATCCTCCATTTACAGCAAAACAACACTGTATTATTGTAGAGTGAGATGGCTGTAAATTCTAGGATGATTCAAAATATCAACCTTAATAGTATCTATCTCAGCAGAAAATATTCTATTGCAGTTCAAAACTGGTAAACTGAAGCCCTGAGCTAAAACCCCACGTTTACATTTTCATTTTCTGGCAGGTTCACCTTGACATGACTCGATGAGCCGTGAACCTCTGGCAGCGCCGGCTCGAGGAATGTGTACTTTCTGTTTCGGGGACTCTTTATATCCAGGTAGTCAGATCAGGGAACACTGGCAGCTGGCTGTTCGTGAACGCGGGCAGCGATAGGCTTGCCAAAAACCACGAGTGTTGTAGCAGAGCGGAAAAAAAGAATTGCTTAAAGGGGTTTTAATTTCCCAAAGTAAGAAGGATGTGCTGAATTATGACATTTGATAGAGAAAAGAGACAGAGCAACAGAAAAAAGGGAAAGACAGAATTATTATATGGGTAGGGGGCTAATTACCAACCACCGAGACTTTCCAGTGTCATTATGGAATAATGAAAATATCACTCAAAACACTATTACAGAAATATTAAATTTTCATTAGACCCCCCTAGAGCTACTCTACTCGACTCTTTTATCATTTTTCATAGCTCAGGACACTTGTTTCATTCTGTTAATATTTAATGACTGATGGAATTATTAGTTGAACCACTAAGCATTCAGCTTTTGGGACCAGACTGAATCCAAATGTGGACTGCGATAAAGTAAGTATATGCAGTGAAAGGCAGAATTGAGCAAGGGTAAGTGGGAAGGAATAAAAAGGAGAGAGAAACTCAATTGAATTTGAAAAGAAGAGAAAGGATTTTTTTAAAAAGTCAAACAAAAGGTGTGAAGCCACACAAGAGAGACACACAAAACAGAATGAAAAATAAATAGATGAAATAGAATGACGGTATCCAGCAGAGACCTGTGGGACGGAAGAAGCCCCATTGCGAAGTACATTTTTACATGCTAATATTGTGAAAAATAAAAGACATTTGATTGAAAGGAAAATCAGTTCCCTACTGTTTTCTGTCCTGATTTTTGTGGTTTTTAAAATCTCAAGAGACACAAAAAGAGTTGTTTTTCTCTGTTGTGACCCAAAATTGGTGTGTGACTATTTTCTCACAGATCTGACCTTGTCCTTGATCTACCTTTACCATTTTTTACTTCTGTGTTTTATGTAATTGTTGTGGGGAGGTGATCGACTGGATTGAATTTCAGTCAGATGGAGAACATTAACCAACTCTGAATCAGGAATATGTTCAGCCAGTATGTTGCTATGTGTAGCAACATATTTGTTTAGGCCTATTTTATGTCCTCTTGCAAGTCCCGGATAGAAAAAAAAAGGTTTTACACAATAAACAGCAGATACAAAGTGACATACAACTAATTCAGCAGTTAGAGAAAAGAAAAAACTGAGATTGAATTCATCTAGAAATTGTGTAAAAAAACTGACTATGCAGTAAGTACATGTATCTGAATGCAGGCTGGACACTGGTTATGATATATTATTAAAACATCTGTCTATATGGTGGAATATTGTAAAACACATATGCTGGCATGATTACCGTGGCTGGAGACGCTCTCCACTGTGCGACTGAGAAATGTTAATTAGCCTCTCAGGTCACACCTGTCCGGGTTGACAGTGCCAATAAATTCTATTTAAACGAGGAGCTGGTGCAGTGGAAGTGACAGGTTTCCCACGCTTGTATTTTCAGGCATTAATATCAATACATAGGTGGCGTTTTCAAGTTTTGCAATAGCTGACTCAAATTACAGTATGTTTTATACCCAACAATCCTGCCATCTTCTTTGCTCAAACATCATTTCAATGACCTGATACCTATGGAAAGTTATGGATTTCATCAGCTAAGATTGTCAGTTTGTGATTCTGTAGATGCCAAGACAATGATGGCAGACAATCTATTATATCAGGACAATTGTGCTGCTGTTTTCAATCAGCAAAGTACATTTTGATGGAACACATTCATTAATTTTAATTATTATATTGCATCCACAACTTGCTCCATAACTTTTACCACAACATTTCTCACTTATTACATCATTGGTCCAACGCCCATGTCTAAAAACTAGGAGGGATGGTTAAGGCTTGACTTGGGACTATGAAAACACTGTTATTACTGTATGGTTAAATAAAATAAGGAAAATGTCATCGAGAGGGTTGCATTTCTCTTACCCATGAACATCTCACTCTTTCCTGCACTGGCACTGAGCACGGCAACTGAATGTAAATCATTAATGCAGAATAGCTGCATATGGAAATTATTCACAGCAGACCGGGCTGAACAAGGGTAGCTGACAAAGGTAGGAGTTGATGCGAACTTCTGAGTGTCTTGTGACTGTGGGGAGCATAAGCAGATGAAGCGTAAGTGCTTCAAAAATTTAATTTGTGGTTTCCATTCATTTGTTCCTTGACTCATTAGACTGTCCTCTCTAGCACCTCACATACAGTAATCCTTATCCATTACATACTGAGTCAGCACAGTCTAAATTCTCAACCGTGTGGTGAACTTTTGTTCCAATTTCCCTTTAGGTGACGTTAGGAGAGTGCAGTACACTCTCTTTTGAAAAATTCAGCAACGATATAGGACCTGCAATACTGGAGAAAGCTCGGATGAATATATGTGTGTGTGTGTGTGTGTGTGTGTGTGTGTGTGTGTGCGTGTGTGTGCTGACGCAGGTGATGAGCGTAAAAGAGGTCGTTTCTCCTGCCACTGGCAGCCTTCCAGGTAGATCTCAAGGATTAAACCTTTGCAGGTGTGTGCATATGTGCATTCCTCACAGTGTTTGAGTCTTTTTACATTCAGCACTAATTAAGAGCTGAGAGAAGGAAGCAGAGTCAGACTACTCTCTCTCATGCTTTCTCTCTTACACACACACAGACACGAGTGTATGCACACTCTCACAGAGTGCATGGTGGATGGAGGGTAATTGGTCTAGGCATTTAGAAGACATTGCATCTTGATAGATACTTTAGCCTGTGCTGTGTGAGAACATTAACAGTCTGCCACCATCTTTTAACAGAGGCAGCTCAACTGTCTTCAGACTGGCTCAGGATTTAATGCTTATCTCAACTGACTTTTCACATATAATTTTAGATTTCTGTTATTTGATGATGATGATGATATTAAAGCTGCACCAATCAATATTTTTTATGTTAACAATAGATTAAATCACTACTATATGTGTAATATAAAAGGGGTCACGAGTGACAAACACGTTTTTTTTTTTACTTGGCTCTGCAGCTCTCTTCAGCTTTTTAGCATCTTTCAGCTCATTGTTTTGGTTTTACTGCCCACATCTTTACTGTTTTGGTTAACTCTCACCCCTACCACCAAAAAAAACGCTTAAACTGAATGTAAAGACAGCAGTTAGCGGCTAGCATTTAGCAGCTAAATGGCTATAAGTTTTGTTTTCTCAAGGGTTGCTGGAGACCAAAACAGAGCTGAAAGGAGAGTGCATTTGGGACTTAAATTCATCAAATTCATCATGTGGCCAGAAACATGACTCTAAATGAGCGCTAATGTTGCTCTGTGTCTGCTGGATACGGATGAAAAGACAAGTGCTTGCTAACACGCTCAACAACTTTATAAACTGATATTATGTAAATGTTGCATTTATAGCTTGTTCTGCTACCCACAAGCAGCCA
>NTHP01000064.1:1308188-1337711 GCA_003416845.1 Oplegnathus fasciatus | reverse complement strand
AAAAAAAAAAAAAAATCAGTACTGCTTTACTGTGAACATTTTTCCAAACTAGACTACTGTGAGTGAGCAGGTTTACATGTGTTGACTTTTTGTAACTTTTCAGTTCTTAAGGGAAGAGTTCAACACTTTGGGGAGTCTTGCTTATTTGCTTTTTTCTGGGGATGAGATAACAAGACTGATGTCAGGCCGGGACATGTTTAGCCCAGCTTAACATAGAGGTTGGAGACAAACAGACAATAACTAGCCTGACTCGGTACAGAGTAAAAAAAAAAAAAAAAGTCCTATCTCTGAAGCTGTCTTATTTGCACATGTAGGCTATCATGTTTGTTGAACCTGTACATGTAGCAATTTGTAATTTCAGAGTGACTTATGACATAGCTGTCAAACTCTGTTCTTCGTTTGCCTGGATGAACTGATTGAATGCTCATTTTGACTTTGACATACTGTGTATACAACATTGAAACTAAGATGGATAAACACTTCTCCTTACTGAATGGTTTTTAAACACAATAAGAAGATTTGATATTCTCACTTTCACACATGATTTGGTGAATTTGGTGTTCCACTTGACATTCATTAGCAATCATGCTCTCTAAGATTTAACATCTCTTACCACTGTTCCGTACAATTAAAATGAACTCTTCTAAAGAGTCCCTCACAGCCTTATTCACCCCAACCCTCGGAAACGCACAGCATTGCTGGTAGACCGAGGAAATTAACTTTTCACTGGCCATCAGGCTAATTGGCTGGTTGATGTGACAGCTTACGAAGCAAGGGTGTAAGGCTGCAAGAAGACTTTATTCTCTGCTTCACATTCTCCCTCCCTCACACGCACACACGGTTACACACACAACCACACAAACTCACACCTACCTCATCCCTGTGACAGCTAAATTGGGATTAACGAGCTTTTAGGGAAAAGCTGCAACAGCAGCTCCTTTTCTCTTTGTTTTTCTTCCATTGACACCCCCATGCCTGCCTGGCAGGCTGACTGTCTGACTGGCTTGTGCTTGATCTTGCATCAAATAGAAAGGTTTCCTTTTCTAAACTTGGTATACACCTGCTTGGTATACACAGCCTGCAGGCTTTCTCCTGGAGCCACACTGGTCAACAAACTGAGCTTTGAGATCATGGTGGATTTAGAATAAAAGGATGAATAGATTGTCTGAAATATATACATTTGAGGAACCACAGCCTTATGGTGAATGGTGAATATACTCATACAAATAGGACAGAGCCAAAGCAACAAAAGTTAGTCGGCTCTAATATTAATGTGACAGAATATGGCAGATGGTGGGGCTTTGAGTTGTACTCAGCATGATCTGGTAGTGCCAGTTTCACACCATGCCATATTTTATGGTGAACCGAAGCTGCACAGCATGCGCAAATATTGTGGGAAATATTGGTCTTTAGTACTTCCAAACTTAATCCTCACAGATACAGTTTATTAAGAAAGGCAAATGAATGCAGACTGTCCTATTGGGTGCCTGTATGCTGATACATAAAGGCTAACGGTGGGGGGAGAAGGATAATGGAGGTGTGTCTGCCATTTTGCCACCATTACCAAGATTTTTGTTCTTCTCTTTCAAACCGTGTTCAAAGCACAGGTATCGTAGATTCTGAGCTATTTCAGTGGATTAACTGACTCATGTGCACATGATCAGATCTGATTCAAAAGCCTTCCAAGCCTTTTTGTGCAGAATATGTTTGCCAGTTTGATTTGGATGAAATTCTCCTTACTGAGCGATGCCTAATGAGTGATGTCCACATGTCCCATTGCCTCTCCCTTTGTCTGATACTGCTAGTCTGAGCTAGTGCTAATTAGCTATCAAGTGCTCATTCATTAGCTGTCTGATGATTTTTACGGTTCAACGAGTGTGTCATACACTGTTAATATGGAGTCATTATGTGCTCCAAGTCCATTCCTAGTACTTGAGCAGGTGAAACATGACCGTCAGAGAGAGTTAGCAGCAGCAAGGACAGAGGAAGAAGCAAAAAGGGAAAAAATGGTAATGTGGTAAATTATTATAGTTTACAGGGTACTCTGACATGAATTTGTGTTTACTGACTCTGGCTAACTGTCTGTCTCATTAATCTCTTAAATACCTATTGTCGTTGCCTCTTACTCAACACTGCTGGGTGAAGGAGGCATGAGCTGTATGGAATTACTACCTTTATAGCTGGCACATCATTCTCCTCATGGACCACAGGGCTCTGAACATGCTCTGGCACTTTGGCACAAGACACAGGCCCCTCCATCTGTAAAGATGGGGGGGATGCCTCAGTCAGAATAACCTGCAAGCTCAAGTTCACCCCAGGGAGGACCAGGGCTCATTCAGATGCTCTTCACAATCTCACCAGGACACATGTACCATCAACCCCCCACACCTGCTGTATGCCTGCAAGGGGTCGGCTGCCAAGGATGGCAGAGAAGCTTCTCCTTCCTGGTTGTGGGCCATGACAGCTCTCCTGTAGAAGTGACATGTGTGGTCCAAAACATGCACAATTTAGGAAGAAAAAGTCCTTAAAAGAAAAAAAAGAAAAGAAAAAGATCCATGCTCATGACTACCAAGCCACTGTGAGCATGTATTTTCCTGTTTAATTATTTGTCAGGGAATATACCCATTGATCAACAGAAAAATGAACGTAAATGAGCCATACAGTAGTTAGCCTAGAAGTGTAATTTTCATCTGTAGTCCCTGGGTAGATGTTAAAAAAACAACCTTAAAATTCAGTTAATTGTATAAAGAAACAAACACCATGAACAGGCGAGTACACATTGACTATAACAACACAGCAAAATTATAAATATTAAAGTTCTGAATGGGGATAAAGCGGTCAAGCACAACTGGATATGGTATGCATGCAGATCAACTGTCATAAAGTTCCTCACCACCAGTGCTTCCTCGGGGTGGCGTTTGATCTACGCAAACAAACAGATGTCTCCCAGAGAGACATACTTACCACTGGACATTAACACTAATACAAGTAATCCCCATTTGATACAGGGATTGCACACAAGCCAGTGAAATGTTGAGGAAGTTCAAGCAGACTTCCTTGCCTACCAATTGACCCAATCAGTCTCCCATCTGATCCATCAGAGACTCAGAAGTTTGGCCTTGAATCTGCACTTTACATGTTTACAAGGTGTTTGGCTACATCTACCTTTAAATTCAGTTTGTTGTTGGATTTTATGCCAACTTAGCTAGGACCACTTCCACCTATTGAGTTTAACGGTAAATCAGCTGTCTTCTGAGCGTAGCATTGTGTTCTTTTTCTCACCTGGGAGCAGAACTCATCATTAGAAAGAGCTAAAAGTAACTTGTTAGTGTTCCTCTCATTAAGGGTTGAACCTGCATCTAAACATAGACCAAAGTCTTCTCGAAAAAAAAGAATTTACAGCTAATTGCAACTCTTATGTAATGTCTTCATTGCTGAATGACAAAGAGAAACACATAATTGCGAGTTAACATCAAGGTAAGTTAAGCACATTAAGTGTGAATTAAAACTGTACATTAAGGAAAAGTGCTACTGAAGGACATCAAGGACATTAAGAGGAAATTATTTTTTGGGCGAGGTGATTAATTAGTGTTAAACGAAGGTTAAGTCTGGTTTGTGTACAGTATGTGCGGCATGTGTGTTTAGAGTTTTCTTTCAATCACTGCCAGATAGATAAATCACAATTCCTCCCATCTGTTGGCCAGGCTCAGAAGGAGAGGGGGAAAAAAGTTGAGAGAAATGGAGAGCAAATGAAAAGATGAAGAGGATGGATGGTGAAGAGTAAGATAAAAGAGGGAGAGTGAAAAGAAACATTCGTGCAGGAAAAAAAACCCAACCCTCCTCTGACTAATGATACGTTTTCAGGAAGAACCTCAAAACACAACTTATTTAAAACTTTACACAAGGTACGGTTTCAGTTTCAAAACCCACTTTTTTGTTTTTTTTACTCAAAACCCAGCTCATCTCAGAAAGAGGGACAAGTAAACATCGAAAAGGTCAGAATTCATTAGCTGGGAAAATAGCTTGCGAAAACAAAATTGGCTCTTTTCTCGCTCTCCCCCCTCATATTCATTCTTTCTCTCTTTCTTCAAAGCTCAGCAGAAATAATGAGCTGATAACGGAGTGTCTGCTTGACACCTGCTGAAACGCTAAAGAAATACAGTCCCTTTCACTGATTCTTCTAATGGTTTTCTATAGAGAAACACTTGCCAAGTTTGAGGTGTAACATGTCAATATTCAACAGCAGTCAGTGCAGATAATAGATGTGAAGTCTTCTATTCAGTTGTTCAGTGTTTGAATTGATGCTGTTGTCATTTTGCACTTATTTAATATATACAGTAAGTGTAAGGATAGGGAGCACACACACGCACAAGTATACACAGCAAAGCGCTATAGCACAAACACAGACACCATCTGATCTTGTGTGGTCCACGGTTTTCAACCTAGCAATCAGTGAGAGTCGACTCCAGCATGCAGCCTACAAAGTAAGAGAACCACAGGCCGGACGGACACACACACACACACACACACACACACACATGTGACCGCCAAGGACCGCACCACAGTCATTATGGAGTAGCATGTGTTTGTAAATAAGCCACCTCCTCTGCATAACTCTCCCACCGTGTGTGTGTCATGATATTCACTTCATGTTTCGTCCATAAACCCTGAATCTAAACATAGAAATAAGAGCGACCATGAAAACCTCCGTTCTTATGCCAGAACCTTGAGCGGAACAAAAACAAGTAAAGGTTAATTTAATTACTACATCTTCATTTCAGTTAAATAAATATCTCTTTTGGTGTAAAGTGGCCATTTTCATTCTCTGTAATCAAGAAACTCCTCCAGTCTTTGGACATATTATTCCACAAGATGTAAAGCTAAATTAACGTCAAGACATTATGAAAATCTTTTATTATGAAAGTAATTAAAATTATGTGTTGGAAGCCATAGTGTGTACTGGTATTTTAGCTATAAGAAAAAACACTTTTTAAAATTATATACATTGTACAATAAACAGCATAGAAATTGAAAAGTGTGGGTGTAGTAAATGACACAGAGACACGGAACAACCACATTAACCCTAAGTCATGGTGGGGCAGAGCTGGAAGTATTGACTGGTACAAATCCTTTCCAAATCCCTAAAGTTTGCATTTTGCCCATGCCACAACCCATCAACTCCAGAGATGATTTTTCTTGTCCTGATAATATCACACACCCAGGATTATGTGGAAGAGACACAGCCAGAAAAAGGCAGGAGTTTGACATTGAAGCAGCACGGAGCTAGAGAGGAGCACCTCTTTAGGTCACCCCGAACCAGGTCAAAAAAAACTTTATGAAATGAGAGTGATGTCTTTATATGACATACAAAACTAAACTTTAGCGCTTGCATTAGTGTTCTTTATTGGGAAGCTTTTTGCTGTGACCTGGGTCAGTACACAAACCAGCAAGTAAACACCAAACATTGACATATTATTATATCCTGTTTCGCTCTCCATCATCTCCAAATATTTGTCCCATTAGCAGCTAAATCCACTGCTAGCTGTTCACAAGCGAGTCATGCTGTTAAGTGCTAGGCAGATAGTGTAAAACCGATTTATCAGGGGGTTTGTCACTACAGGTGACCATTTCACATTGCGCATAGTCATTGGATCCCGATTGTGTGAACAAACGCATTGAGTGTCCTTGACAACGTATTTAAGTAAAACTCCTTTTAATATTACAGTTTTACAGTTTGTTGATAGGGGTCAACTTAGCTAATATCTAGACAGGGTAAAAAAAAAAACCAATTACATGGAAGTGTACACGCTGCAGATGACCCTGCTAACATAAATTTCACTTAAAGCAATAGTTTGACATACGTACTTGCTTTCTTGAGGAGAGTTGAATTAGAAGATCGATACCACTCTTACATCTGTCGGTTAAATATGAAGCTGCAGTCAGCAGTAAGATAGCTTAGCTTAGCATAAAGACTGGAAACAGAGTTAAAGAGCTAGCCTGGCTCTGTCAAAAGGTAACAAAAACCACCTACCAGCACCTGTAAGGTTCAGTAATTAACCCTTCACATGTCATTTGTTTAATCCGTACAAAAACCAAAGAGTAAAAAGGACAAGTTATGGATTTACAGGTTTATGAGCTGGACTATTTCTTGGCCAGGTACAGTAACTTCCTGGAGTCTTGTTGTTACTGTGAGGTTGCCAGGCAACCAGCAGAGACACCAAAATGTCAAACTATTGCTTTAACCTCAGGTCCCTATATGGTTCAGCCGTCTATTTCACAGTTTTTCTCTTTTCCTTTTCTTTTTTTCAATTTTGCACTATGCTCTGATAACCTTGTTACCGTGAAATGCTGCAACTCTTCCTTTTTTTGTGTCAGACAATTCTTAACAGATTTTGGCTTTGAAGGCAGTGCCTATGTTGCTTATTCTCTATTCTATATTACTAAACTTAATTCTGCTGCAATATTGTAAAAGTATACTTAATTATCTAGGTATATACAATGCAATATTGTTTACAGATAGAATATACATTTCCCTGTGCAGTAATTCCATAGTATGTCCTTACTTTTATTATCAGAGAATCCTCTGTGATTACCCATATCACTGTGAAGGTAATTCCTCTTTTTGGCAGCTTTCTGTATCATGCTGCTGGCCATATGTCCAAGCGATGGCTGTGTCCAAGCCCTTCTGTCTAGGTGATAGACTCGGCCCAATTAACACTAACGAGATTCAGGCCGGGTAAAGCTATATGGCCACTCATCAGCAGACTGTCGTATATTACTCCTTCGTTATTCTGTTTGGAAGTGGTTCATATCCTTCCTAGCTTCCACTCTTCTTAATCTTGGTTCTATTTCGCCTCTTCCTTCCTAGTCTCTTATTCTCTCTTGGCGTCCTCTTTCTGCCACCTTCGCTTATCTCATTTCTTCTTCTTCTCATAGTGGACTCTTCCATTCTTTTCGTCCCTACATCCTTGTCCCTCTTCCTGCTCTTCCTAATTAAACTGTCCTCATTCCTCCTGTCCTTTTCCCCCCATTTGTTTCCTTGATGTCACTTTTCTGAGTTCTTCCAAACAACTTAATCCTCCATAAATATTGACTTTTCAAACTGTTTGCCCCTGCTCTTTTACCGACCCTCTTCCCTCACTGCATACATAGTCTCTGTCATGTTCTCTTGCTTTCATTCAGTCACTTCAGTCTTCCTTTATCTTTTTTGCTCCCTTTATGCCTTAATGTTTGTATCTCTTTACAAAAAATAAGATTACACAGGTAGATAGAAAGGATAAACAGTGAAAGAGACAAAATGAGAACAGGATATGGCTGGGACAGTGTACACAAAAGACATAAATGCACAGTACACACACACACACACACACAAACTGAGTGACTGACACCACCTAATGTTCTGTAGCACCCTTTTGTGAGTGAATATTGTCTGCACCATGACGCCATGTCAAAGTCCTGGTACATGCAATTAGAGTCGGTGAATAAATTTGAATAAATCTGGTTCCTATTCACCTGAATTCATTTGTTAATTGATGCCCTTTGGGTTGATTGCAGTCTTTAGTTTTACATTTAATCTGCTCCCTTTTCATTCTTGACAGTGACAGTAAGGCATGTCATTCATTTTCTTTTTCTGCCATCCATCCCATCACTGGAAAAAAAGGCAAAATAATCAACAAAGAAACCATGTCATTAGTATGTACCATTATGATAATCACCATCATATTTTCAGTTGTAGCAACAGCCAAAATGTTTGACAGCTATGTGTTCTGTTAAAGTGGCACCAAGCCAGACAGTCAGTGCCCAACAGCCATGGTTAGTCATGTAGGATCACAGTAGCTAAATTCCTAAAATTCTAGGAACACATAAGATGGATGTGATGAAAATTGTTTCCAAAGTTTCACAGGCAAGTGGAAGTGTAAAAAGAAACTATTTTGGTGATTTGAAATGTAGTTTAAGAAAGAATTTATCTACAAAACAAAAAGGTTTAGCTTAATATAATCTCTAAATGAACTTGTGGGAATGAAATATGAATGAGCCCTGAAACATGTGTTGTTTTGGAGGAAATGTAACCACTGTGAAATGTACCTCAGCTACCAAGTGGCTTATAAAGGGACTATTTTCACTTGGTGTCAATATTGTACATCACTTAGCAGAGCCTTTTTTCTTTAGCGGTAGCCCTAAGCAGTGCTCTCATCATTCACTGAGACTAATGAGCTGTCTTTGCTGATGTAATTTACCTCATTTTATGCCAGCTCGTATGAAAAATTTAGCCATCGCCTTGAAAAATAGTTATGTTTTAGCCATTAATTACGTGCATATCGTTGCCAGTCAGACACTGTTGATGCTGTCAGAGTCTGTTTGAACCTCGGCTTTCATTTAAGTTTGTTTGTGACTTGTGAACATAGAGGAGATATACAGATATATTTGGAGATTACCCAGCAGCTCAATGATATGAATAAATGGCACATTTAACTGCGGCAGAATAACCGTCTGGGTCAAATGTAGGTTTTCAGGGATGCATATCTCCTGTTAAATCACAATATTCTGCCTGTTAATGTTCAATTTAAGAAAGAAAAATAGACAACAAATAATTTCCTTCCCTTTACTCATCCTGGATTGTTTTGTTCACTTCTTTTCCTCCAATTACAAACTAGAATAATGTTCAAATAAAACACTTTAGTACAACAGACAACGCAGAATGAAATATAGAGGTAGTGATTCTGTCCATTGCACATAGACAATCTGCTCTCCTATTCGCTCTCAGTCCAACACATTTGTTTTACCAGTTTTATTCTATTCTTTTCAGTTCATCTTCACCTGCCCTGCCCACGCACACACACATTTCTGCTTCTTAACCCTAAAACACACACACACACACAAACACACACCAAAGTTATTGTCTTGCCCTTTTTAGTAATTATTGACTAGTATTGTTGCTAATGTCACCGTCTGTAGAGGATTTTTTAAATTAAAATTTCAGGAAGAAATAATTGTACACCACTGAAAAGGTTATTAATTAACGATTTCAAATTGACACTTGTCCCTACTGGTCAACTATAATTTAACATCTTTTTCTTCATTTTCATTGGGTACACTCTGTCATTTGGTTAGGAAACGCCTTTCTAAAGATCAAATTATAGGAATCATAGATTCAGTGCAGCCAAATACAACACTTCAGCAACACTTGCTGATTGGCAACAGATACACATCCAGCTAGTAAGAAGAAAAATGCACTCCAGGAGAACGTGAAGTCAGTGAGTCAACTGAAGTGTTTGGATTCATACTTTAGCTGACTTTAGAGTTGTTGAAGTCAGGCATTTCTAAAGATAACACCTGATGAGAGAGAGAGAGAGAGAGAAAGAGAAAGAGAGAGCATTAAGAATGACCTTCAAATTTGCTTGTTGGTTGATGCAGTCAAAATGACTGCATCAACCAGTTGAAAAGGGCAACTTAATCAACAATAGCTCAAATTCAACTCTTAATCTCACAACAATCTGAGTGAAATGCCAGTTGTGATGACAACAGAAAAATCTGTAATTGCATCAATACAAGTTTAAAAACAATGCAACACACAGAATGTCACGGAAAGTGCACTAAGCATAGAAAATATACAGTAACACAGTATTGTCCAACACAAGCATTGAATTTGCAAAGTCATTGTAGGGACAAGCTCTTTTTGTCTGGAGTGTCAATCATATTTTTCATGGCACAGAGGCCATTTGCAAGGGTTAAGAAGCCATTGTGTAACGTATGATGATGAAGGGTTCATGGACAGGCAGCTAGTTTCAAAGGCACACCGCCTCAGAGCAAAATGAGGCCTGCAGCTTGAAGTTTCAGTTTTGTTCTCCTTACCTGGTGAGAAGGCTCATATGCTTTTGCAGACATAAATTTACCTTCATGTCATCCATGAATGGAATTTATAGCTATTTATATCGTCATAAGCAAAACTGTTTTGTCAGTAGAGGTATTAAGATGACCCTCTGCTTTGAGTTTAAGCCAAAACGTAACTGTGTTGGTATATTTTGGAAAGTTTTATTCCTTTAAATGTTGATGAGTTTTAAAGTTTCAAGGACTACAGTTAACTGTGTATCTGGTGCAAAACTAACAGCTGTCTCTTCATCAAGTATATGTCAGTATTGGGTAGTGACAAAAGGAGAAAAAGAATAGTTCTCATGCATGTGGCTGTGTGGTCATCTGGTCACAGAAATATACAAAAACTAATAGATTTTACAGTTATCTTGCTCGGAGATATGCAACCATCTGCTCACAAAAGTACCCAAAAATAAGTGAGGCTGGCCAAAATCCTCCCTAATCTTCTCACTGATAGCAGGAATGCAGTCTCCTATCACACTCATTATCAGATTACTTGCATCCAAAAATGATAAAGCATGCTGTTTTGTATTATAATATGACAGTTGACTGTTGTCATTCTCAAAATGTTTTGTTTTAAAGAGCTTGGGGAAGTGTTAAAAGGGGTATAACAGCGTGAAATCCTGATAAAATCTTGGAAGAGTTAGAAAGTAGCTAAATTACAGTCCCCAGTTTATTATGTCCCCCTCTTGTAGCTAAAACTAATGCGGTCTAATACAGTGCAACATTCCAGCAATAAATCCTTCCTTCATGAAAGTTAAAGTAATGCTCAGTTTTGTTTTGTTGAAACTGCCAGTTGTAGAGAGGTGTTGATTCAACTTTAAGGCCACTTTAGAGGCTGCAGTTTGTTTGTAGTTTATATTACCTTCAATCTGGTTTCAGCAATGAAACAGATAACCGGTTGGATCGAGGTGACTGATTTAGCTAGTAATAACATTTCTCTGTATGGCCGTATGAATCAATCTTGGTTGCTGCTTTCTCTGTGTGTTTAGAAGCATTGCCTTGTTTACCATTTACCTTAAAATTGGGGGACAATGGCTGCGAATTTTTACAGTGTTCGCTCAATATGGACGCGAACACCCTCAAACACCCTCAAAGCTGAAGTCAGCACTATAGTCAGCAGTTTAACCTCAGTCACTGTTTCATTTCAAATCCCATGTGCCCAGAGCCAAAACAATGACAAATATGTCGCTGTCCCGCTAATTTCTGACTGCACTGTGCAAGAGACAAAGAAGTGACCCAGTGCTTTCCCTACAGTGGGACCTCATATTTTATGTGTTTTAGCTGAGACTCACAAAATCCATAACTTGTGTCCTGTCCCTTATATATGAACTCATCCATCTAATTTTGACTGTATCCAAAAAAGCCACCCTACAAAAAAAGGAAGAAAAAAAAAACCTTATCATCTGCGTCCTTTTTACTACCATCTGTAAAATATAAAAGGTGGTGACACAGGTGACAATGGAGTGAGTTTCTTGAAAAGCTGAGATGTCAGAACTGTCAGATTTTGTATAAAGATTAAAAGGTTGATGTGGAAAGAAGTCATCTCAGCTCTGAGCCACGTTTCATCCCAGTAAAAAAAACCCCAACAACTACAGATACTGTAAAATAAGCAGGGAAAGTAGATGTAAGAGGTTGTTACTGTCTGTAGCTGATCAAAAGACATGTGCTCTTTTAACAGTAATTCTAACAGTAAAACACAGAAAACAACTGGTAGAGGATCTCTGATAGCATTAATTTTGTCCTGCTCAGACATTATTTTGATATTACCGAGACAATAGTTTAGCTACAATTTAACATAATGGTAATATAATTAATTACATATAAATACCAAATGAGACATACAGCACTGCAGCAACAAAGGCTTGGTAAAAGAATTGCAGAGTGGCCACAGAGGACCCCGGTGACGTTAGTTACAGAGGTTGACATGGGTGACTTTTTACTCTGTTGGACTCGTTTAACATGCACAGTCGCATTCACAATCTCAGCACAGTCAGCCACACAGCTATTCAACATCCCCATTGTGACACATCCATGAATATTTACAGCTCACACAACAAGTTTAGCAAAAAGGGGAGATTTTATTCAGTGGTTGGACCTGGCAGCTTTGTTACTCTGTGAAGTGCAAGTGCTCAAATAGTGAATTGCATCCTGGCTGCGCCTAATGACTGAAGACACACGATAAGACACAAAGTGCCTTCCTGGAACATACCCACTCAGACGCTGAGAATCAAATGCATTTCCAATAGAAATAATTCATGATTTTATCTTTCTGCCACATGTTCTTCCTGCTTTTTAAAACTCAGCCTCAATTTTCACCCTTAAGTTCAGCATGTTACGCAGCTGTGTACTGAAAGGAAATACAGGAATTTGCCAGAATTACAAAATAAGGTTTAAAGTATTTCGAGGTCTTTTCAGTGCTGAGACTTACAATTAGGTGTTTATAAAGCATGGAATGACATTTACTGTACCATGAACTTGAACCATGAATTTAGCTCAAATCTCATGCAAATTTAATACACATTACACCCCCTTTATCCTTCTTTACTTTACTGTCATTACTGACTGTACTGTATGCCCTTCAAAATAATACATATGCGCAAAATTCTAATAAAAAAAGGATAGTGTTGCATGTAATCCTACTCATAGAGCTGAATGGCTTTACATGTGTTGCAGAAAATATTTGTGTGAATATGTACAGGTGTATGTGTGTGTGTGTGCTTGGCACCAATACAGCATCACAGCGTGCATTCTCCCAACTGTGGCATCTTCAAGTCTCACTTTTCCATCATTCCATTCACACTTTTCCCTCCCCTAAACACACCTCTTCTCTACCATATTGTCTGTCTTGGTTTTAACTCTAAATCTCTCCTTTCTGAATAACAGTAACAAACAGGATTTGTGTATAAACAACATGATCACATCTTTTCTGTTCCTCTATACATGAGCATCTGTTCTTGAATTAATATTTTTATTATGTTATTAAACAACCAAAATGTAGCTGCCTCTCCAGATTTACATAATTCTTTACTTAATATATGACTCCTTTTGCAATGTCCTGTTCTTTCAATGCATGCTGTGTGTGTGTGTGTGTGTGGTCAGTTCCGCAACCAAGTCTCTGAAAGCTTCAGCCAGGGATGTCTCACCTGCCAAAGACCGTCTCCTGTGTTGGTCCACCTGTTTCCATTCTTCTTGGGTTAGCTTTTGTCTTCCTGGCAATCCTTCCTCATAATCAAGTAAATGAATGAATTGAATGCCTAGGCCAAAATCAGTTTCTGCTGCTAAACTATGACTCATGCTGCTTGTTTTTCATTGATCAGTAAATATGAGAGCCATACGGACACAGGTGGTCATATTGGCAGGTTTTTAATGGCATCGTTACAGTTAGCTAAGAAGCTGCTTTTAAGACCGGGTGGTTCTGGTGTACAACGGGAGGTCTTTTGTGGGATCTGTATATGTTGGAACAAAAGGAGGGACAGTGGCTTATCCTGATTTATCAGTAAGATCAATTACACTCTTATCTTCTACATTATAATATGTTAAATGACCTGGCAATCTTTAAATAGAATTTAATCATATTTCAACCTTTTCTGCCTGGTCCTATAATGTCAGTTATTACTAATTTAACAAAATTAACTGTAGCTGCTAAAATAAGGCAACAGGAATTGACTCTGTATTAACTGAAAGTGCATGTACGTGTGTTTTTACTTGTTATGATAAGTGATCGCAGGGAAATATGCCTCTCCAACAACTGAAAAAGGGGAATGAGAGATTGAAGCATATAAAAAAGTGGGAAAACTATAGGGCGAAGGACAGAGAATTAAAATAATCCACTTTCTTTCAGCTGCTGCAAGGGTGTGTTGAAAGCACTTTTGTTTTTTCTTCCTTCGCTGCCATTCTGCTCATGATAATGTGGTATTTCCAAACACAAAGACTGATATGCAGACATTTCACGGGAGCCAAAACACAACCTGCCAGGCAACATGGGATTTATTCTGATGCATGACATTCTGGGGGTCACTCACCAAATCCAAAGGTACGTACACACACTTTATTTTAAGTCCCCTCTTTATATGTGGCTCATATATCCTTTGTCACAGAGTTTTTTTAGTTTTTATGTATCTGACCAAAGTGACCAATAACAGCAACCTGTTGGCAATCAGTGAGGGAAACCGGATAAAGAGGCTGTCTAGCTCTATTGTAATCTGGCTTAACTAGAAAAGTTGACCTGAATTCTTATCCTAAATACAAAATGTGAAACAGAAGTCTATATACACATCTGCATGTCCATAGACGTGGATAAGAATGCACGTCAGCCACCTAGCATCATCCTGTGTGACAGAACAGTGCAAAAGCCTGCCACCATGTGCCAAATTAATTTCTTGGTCTGAGCTTCAGCCGACATCTTGTGCAGATTTGGAGTATTATGCACGCTCACAGGAACGGTTTGCTTCTCTCGGTCAGACTTACTTTGCAGTCAGAAAACAGAAAATAATGACACGATTTGCAGAGTTTTGTCAGTTTGTAATTAATAATAAAATAAGGTAAAGGCAGAGGGGGAGACAAGGAAAGAGAGGAAGGAAAATGGAAAACGAAAGAGAGGGAGGGCAAGGGAAGAAAATCATGAAGAGTGCAGGTCAGTATTATTATATATAAGAATTGCAGTGTAGTGTCGTTGAATGTAATCCACAAGCAGAAAACACACAACAAGCATAACTGTGTCTTGACTCAACCCTCGCATTATTGGAGGTCAATTTATCATTTCTGCTTTTGACATACTGTCTGACATACTAGTTAGCCTCTCTTTTCCTCCCTGAAATCCTTTGATTTCTCATGACCTCAGGTGTAAAATGTAGGCACACTGGTGTGATGTGGAATGTCTGTATTGAAATTGTATACAACAATGATGTTGTGGGTCAACTGAACCATATGCTGTATACTTGTATGCTTTATACTTGTAGGTTGTGTAATGTACAACTTGTAAATAATTTATGTTTTATGTAAAGGATCAACCAGTCAGCTTGCATGACGCTCTGATCCACACAACGTGATGTTGATGATGATTTGGGAGGCGTGTGCGTCGGCTGTGAGACCTTCAGTTAACTACAACATCCCTCTCTGTGTGAGTTTGCATAAATGTTTACGTTTATCTTTGCAGAAGCACAATTCCAGCTTGACAGTCCAGACGACCTCAGTTGTTAAATATAGTGTGTATATCAAATATTCTGATGTTCCCTCTTTCTGAAGCCTCTAACAAACCATAATAAAGTTTTACTGATTATTTGCACGTTTGTGAATAAACAAACAGTGTGTGTGTAATGGATGTACCTTTTTAAAAAAAAAACACAATATGAGGGTTAAATTGATCACAACACTTACAACTGAACTGGCAAAGTCTTGAGAAAATGTATTTAGAGAGGTAGACAGGTAAACATAAATTATCAGGCCAATGAGTCAGGCTAATTATTGGCCATTAGCCCCCGACAGTGCTTGGAATCTAACTTGCTGGCTTGAATGACAGCGAATCTCTGGGACAGCACCAGGATCAGCACTCTGGACAGCGTTTGTAAGAGTCGGAGCAAAGAGAAAGGAACTTAGTAAATGGAAATTTATAAAACACGCTATTAAAAACAAATTAAACTAATTTAGTAAATGCATCCCCAAAAAAGAAACTGAACTAAACAACAACATAGGCTGTCATTGCCTTACAAAAATGATTCATATCGAGGTTAAGGCTAGGGAAAAATCATATCCATTGTTAAAAGACACCAAGCTTTGTCTGTTAGTGGAAAGGGAACTTGAGAGATGGAGTGACAGATAAAAAAGGAAGATGGTGGTGGAAGTAAAGACGTGAAAGAGCTGAACTGCAAGAGCAAGCAGGCTAAAGAACGAACCTGTTAGTCTGTTCATTACAACCAATTATAAATCTTCTTATAATCATTGTACAAGCATGAAAACATTTCAATCTTATTAACAAAGAAGAAAAAACTGCTCACCCTGGAGAATGGAAACAACATACTGTATTGTATATAAGCACACATGCACACAAACACATACACAAAAGACTGATTCAGGAAGTGAGTAAACCGCCTGGAAAATGATCTAACAGACTTTGACTGTGGATATAAGAAGAAATTATTAATCACACTAAGTCCATTACAGCTAAATTATTCATGGTGTGAAATGATTTTCTTATCGTTGGAGGGGCCTGTATGTGTCAAGTGGCCTAAATTAACTGCGTAACATGACTGAGCTTTTTTTTTTTCAGTTTTCATTGTGGACTGGAAAAAAAAAACGTAATTAACTTGCAATCCCTGCTGGTGATGATGACCTTGTAAAACTAACACTGGAACATATAGTAGTTGGTCTAACTTGATGAATCTATCTTTGCACAACATGTTGTTTGTTTTTCAAGTCTTTTTCAAGATGTCACGAGAAGTGTAAAGTTAGTTGATTTCAAAACTTTAACAACACCCTTTTTTTCTAAAACCTTTGTCCATTTCTTTGCTCTGAATTTTTTATCACAAATGTCATTCAGAGACAGAGACGTGAGTGTTATGATGCTTGTTAACTCAACATTCCTCCTAATTAGACAATAAAAGGCAAACTGAAGTGATTCTGACAGCTAATATCAAGGTCTCTTTGACCTGCAGGATTTTCATTTAACCATATGATAGTTCAACTTCGATCCCACACATGATACTTTTACCTCACTTTTCACATCATGCTGGAACACGTCTGTTTGTGCATTTTAAATTGCAATTTTAAAGTGCAGCCTTCTTTCTCAGTACAATATATGTGCAATATTTTCATTGTTAGGAGATAACACTGCACTCTATCTACTTTCAAGTCCCTCTGTTTTCTTCCCATTCCCCAGCATTACATAAACACCTAATCAGACGTGGAGTGGCTATATATTTTACCTTTATTCCCTCTCATATATTGCATTTCATATCTGCTTCAGCCCCTTCTTCCTCATCACTCTTCCGCACTTCTCCCTGTCAGAACAATTACCATTTCAAGAGCTGTGGAATAAACTGTCATTATTTTGCCTCTTCTCTGAGCCTCTCCTGTCTACAACCACAAGGTCAAACACTGTAAAAGCCCTTCACAAAAGCTGCGTTCACATTTAGATGGTAGATAGCAGCCAGCGATCTTGGACAGTGTTCATCTTCAGTGAGTGACGATAATTAAATCTGACACTGTTGACTTTGGGCTGAATCCCCCTTAGTTCCAGTGCTGCCCCGATGCTTTAATTTGGAAGTGATGTGTCATTGAGATCATACATGGTCCAAACCGCTGAACAGAAGTAATGAAGCAGCTGCCTTAAGGCGTGTGCAGACCTCTCAACCATAAGGTTACCAGCTGAAAACCAACAGGGAAAAATCTGTTCAAAGGAAGAGAAGACTCATGATTTCTCTTCCCCGAGCACTTACCGTGAAGGTGCCCTTTAACAACAAACTTAACCCCCAACTGCTCCAATAGAGCAGCTCCAAGACCATCTGTACAAGAATGTGGATATGCCTGGCTGACGTAACTGTCAGGAGTGGAAGACCCTCCCTTCATATGCAACTAATCTAAATCTATCTATCTGTCCATCTATCTATATATATCTATCAAAGCAAAACCTGCAATAATAAAATAAAGTAAAAAAAATCATAGGTAAATAAAAAATAAAATGAGGCAAATAAATAGAATAAGGTAAAAACCAATTCACCATTTCATTCTCATCTTCTTAAGTCATGGTTATCAGCATATCCACTCTTGCGTGAGGAGGTGCATCCTCACTGAGCCAATATGCAATCATACATTTCCTTCTCATAATCAAAAGACTGTTCAGCAGTAGATACAGTAGATATTGAGTCTGAAAAATATTTGAATCAACCATAAAAATCCATCATCAGTAAGGTGCACCCAGGTGTAGAATGTAAACTTCTCCTCTAGGGTTCATTAAAACCCCCAAATTATCCAAAGCAATACTGAGTACATGACTTTCAGTGTCCTCAATAGCTCCAACCCTGACCTCATTTTACGTGTGTGCCAAGGGGGGTATTTGATGAACTGTAATTACCATCTGTGTAATTCACAATTTTCGGTTATGAGTTATTTTCAGTATGTCTCCTATAGTCACACTGCACCTGACAACCCAAGTGTAATAGAAGTAGGCAGAGGGGTGATTAAAAACATGTAGAAAACAGTATAACTCATGAGCAGAGGTTGATGTAGGGATGAAGAAGGCTGCATGCTGTTGTAGGTTGTAGGACTGGAAGGGCCATATTGCAACTTCAGTGCAAGTCATGCTCACAATGCCCTGAAAGATCTGTGTGCATTCAGTTACATTCTGAACTAGACTGTGATCAGCGGAGTGTGTCTATGATTACAGCCACACCCATTACTCAATAGACAAGTGTTTTGGCCACATACCTTATGATCTGCTATGTTTAAATTCCCTTTGGAAAGTAAGAGTCAGGAAAGGAGCATCTGCCTTTTGATTGTGTGCAACTATTATTGAAGCTCCAAGACTGTTGAAAAATGCTGACAGCTGAGTCTGTCAATAATCCAAAGTAACATTGTTTCTAGAAAAAAACCCCAACATGTTGGGAGTTCAAATATCATTTTGTAAATTTCTTTAAACTTGATTTCATTAGTGTGGAAGTAGAATTTTCAGCGGTGGATAATTTAAAACCTCAGAAAATATAAACAAATGATTTTTATTATGAACAATTACTATTATTAGTTACATATATTACATTATATTAGTGTAATTTTGATGGTACATAACACATATATTACTCTACTGGCAATATGTGTTTTATCAAAAGAGTTTCATATAGTGAAGCTTGTATTAAGATAACAGTATATCCAATTGTGGTCTGTGATCTGTGAGTCTCACAATATTTTTATTTAGTGTGGTATCGCTGTACATTGAAAATCATGTATCTTCCATATTTGGTGATTTTTAAGAGTTTTCTGATGAACTGAAGGAATAAATGCTCTTAGATGAATAGAATTTAAGCAAAATAAAACATCTAAAATGCTTTGAAACAGCTGTAGTTCAAAGTTAAAAGAAAGTTGACAGAGAAACAGACAGTTGAAAGAGAAAATGGGATTTTTGGAGACATAATAGCTTTCTTTTCTCTGATTGTTGGAGAACGAAATAAAGTAACTAGAATTCACTTTATTTTCTTTATTTGTATTTTTTTTTATCCTATTTTTCTTGCCGATGTTACATTACTAAAGCAGGATGGCATGGTGGGTTTGTTGTATGAGACAGGAAGAGAGAGGACAAGTGCTGAAGAGAGATAAATATTAGTGTGTCTGTGCTCACTAAATGATGAGCTTCATATTTGGCACGGTTTTTCCATTTAATTGTCAAGACCCCATCTTGACAACAAAAATCTCCAGAAATATTTATTTAGCAACCTTACTATTTGGTGAGTTTGTTTGTCATTTCATGATTTAGGCAGTAATAGCGGCGAATGAGGGTAATTTGGTTGTTTTTGTTTGTTCAACACTTCCCCAGTATTGTTTGGTAGCAGTCCCAAAATTGGTTTGTAATGAGTTCTTTTATGTCACGTATTCTGAAGCTGTGGTGGCATTCAAATTACTGCGGTGGCTCATAACTGCTGAAGAGATGCAGAGTAAAAACTGGTGACCATCAACTGACCATCTGACGCTGCAGTGAAAGCTCTGTGGGAGGTCTGGCAAGGTCTCAGCTCTAATTTTTACTAGTTTGGTTTCTTTCATCTTTTTACAGATAGGCTCACTAAACCAGATCCTGTCATTTGTTCCCATGTGAACCGAGGCTCTTTTCAGCCTTTGACCACACCACACACAGACACGTTCATACACACACACACACAGACGCAAAAGAGAGCTGCTTTCCGTCTGCAACCACACCACACGCAGAACTCCCAGAACACAGCCGACCCACACACATTTGGAAAGTGAGCGGCTCCCATCCTGTGACCGTACAACACATGTTCATATCAGCATATAGAGTGACAGGCAACGCACACATACAAGTGCTTGAAAATGAACACATGCAGAGACACACAACTGAAACACAATTTTTAATGACTGAAAAGACAAACGCAGCAAGAAAAAAAAAAATCATTTGAACTGAGTGGGAGACATCTACTGAGAACTGCTCAAGCAACTGAAGTTACAGTCTTTACCAATGAGAGCCGTATGTTCTCAATGGTACTCCATAGACATAGTATGTGGTGCTCATTATTTTCACTTGTTTATTAAATAACTTGGAAACGTCGCTGTGCTTCTATTCATTTATTTAAAAAATAAGTGAAAATTGGCTGAAACATTAATAAAGAAAAAATTCGAGCTGGAAATTTGGTCAGAAAATGCTATTTACAACACTGTATTTTAGCTATTTATTGCCATTTTCTTCACTCACATAGATGAACAGAGGTAATCAATAGCTCATTTGCATTTTCTTCTCAGTTTCTGATACCAGAAGCATTTTCTGAACTGAGTCAATGTCACAAAGAGGACCTTGTTACTGTAAACTGGGGTGATCAGTGTCTTCTACCAGCAGTAATAACAATGTTGGGGTACATGTCTTCTACCAGCAGTAATAACAATGTTGGGGTACATAGGGACATAAAATGGGTGTAAAATCTATTCCACTGTATTTATTCTTAAAAAAAAAAAAAGTTTTCAAAAATCAACATGATGAGCCTAAACTGTATCCCTTTGGGGTTTAATGACACTTTAACCATGATTTATTGAGAAATTGGTACATTAACAATAATCTTCATTTCTTGCTTGACAGTTCTCAAGTCATTTACTAGACATGCAATTAAAGGTATGAAAACGTCTGTTACCAAACAAGCTGAGCTGTCAATGCTCTCTGAGCTACATCAGCTCTCAGACAGACATTAGATAAAGAGTTAATTTCAGGACATCACATTAATGTTGATAAATCATGAAGTCTGACATTATCTACATTATTTTATTCTGCATAGGGGAATTTTTCTAAGTAGAAACTAGAAATGAAGGATTATCTCAATCACTGAGGTGGTATTATCTCATGGTGAGAGCTGACTTTTAAAATACAAAGGATTATGTGATATCTGGCTGGTAAATGTCTGGCTGGTAAAGTCCACCTGCCTTTGACTTAGTGCCTCTAGATATCCTGGATGACTTAGAATCATAGATTTGGGATTATATTCCTATCTTCTGTGGTGACTGAGCTGTGCTATGGTTGAACAATGTAGGCTTTATAACCCCCTTAATGGGCTTGCTCTCTATTTCAACTCAGCATTTTCCCTGCTCTCTCTCTCTCTCTACATTAACTGAGGTTAATCAGAGGATAAAAACAATCCACACCCTGACAGTTCTACCTGCACCGAGCCTGTTTGTCAGCACAGACCACTGATTTTGGATCTGCTCTTGTACCTGTCCTGCCTACTCTGTAACCATAGTTACCATTGTTGTCAGATACTATTGATTGCACAGTGATTGCGGTAGCAGGACCACCACATAATGACTGTGATCCTCTAAATTCCGGCATTAGAAAATTTGTTACCAACATGCCGTCACTGTCGTATAACTACATACTGTATGTAATGTTAAAAGTTCTGTACTGTATGTGGTAAGTATCATGCTTTTTGTCACATTAAACAATGGAATCATATACCCATCCCAGTCTTTTCTCCCTCTTGTGGTATTCTGTCCTGTAAATGACCCATCCGGTAAAAACACATTTTTGGAAAACAGACTGCTTCTAATTATAAAGAGATCAAAACGAATGACTAATGAAGAGGTAATTACAGCACTATTTTATGCAATAATATGGACTAAAAGTATTGTTTGGGCTTCAAGTTGCTGCCTGTTCATAATACAACCTTCCATTACTGAGAAGTTTGCGATGCAGTAATGTCATTATGAGGAAAATTGTTAGTTTTAAACATTCATCAGGCAGGAAATTTGTGTTCTGAATCATAGCAAAGGCCAGAAATTGAATTTGAAAGGCAGAAGCCTCAGCACCTTCAGGCTGCTCTACAAAGGAAGTGAAGAAAAGCAATTAGGACTTGAGTAACCCTAGTAGATTGATCTTAAGCAGCTCCTCAAAGCAAACTTGTACATAATCAGGCAGCGCGATCAGGCAAATGAAAGCCTTTGTTTGAACATTTATGACTCACAACTTGACATGAAATCAATACAGCTAATCAGCGTTTTCTTAAAGAATAGTTCTGGTTTATTTCAACTTTAGTCTTATTTTCATAGTTTCAGCCATCGTTTTAGCTGCAATAGTAACCCACCAAGTTCATTCCTCAGATTATCTAAAAAGAAGTCCAAAGCTGTATGTGGCTCAATATCATAACAAACATCACGATCAATATCATGATTACTTATGACATTTAATTTGTTGACAATACATGAGACCATATCTTTTTAACTACACCTTTCCACAGGAGTCTCTCTCCTCTTTATGAGTTCTTGTGTACTGAATACATACAAAATCGTGAATTAACCCTTTTATACAGTTTAGTAAAATAGAAAATCAAAGTAAAATAGTCTCTGTTTTACATCCTTCCAGAATAAGTAATATTATAAATAGATAGGTGTGAATAACACATTTATGAGTACAATGCTATTGTAACCCGACATGATAGCCCAAACTACAAAATGAGACCCAAGCTGTTATGATATGATGAATAATCCTTTAACTCTTTGTTATAGGCAAAATCAAATAACCAAATTTCCTCTGATGAACACTGACAACCCCAAAAGTTTCCAATTACAAAAGCCCAGGGGGCATGCAGCACAATTCATTATTTTGGAAGCAACATCCAAAACGCAGAACCAGCAGAGCATCACTACGAATTCAAATAACTTTCTTGTCATATCTATTCTTTAATCTGAATAAATCTTCTTTTTTTTTCTTTCTCAGTTCCTACTCTCTGTGTCTTTAGGCAAATTATTCATGCGTGGTTTCACATCCCATGTCAAAAAAGAAGAAAAAGCCTTATTGTTATTGTAGCAGCTACAGTGTTACTCTTCAGTTTGCTGGTTGCTCTGGCATTGTCTATTTCTCTTTGTCTCCCTCCCCTCCCCACGCACACAAACACTCTCTCTCTCTCTCTCTCTCTCTCTCACACACACACACATCAGCAGGCTTGGCTGTAGCACTGACATTTAACAAATGCCCATCTAGGGACTTCAACGAACTCACTTCACTTTCGACACTCTCTTTTCAGAAGTTGGAGCTCTTTGGTTTCAGCCACCTGTGTTTTTGTTTTTTTTGTCTTTGTGCAACATCAAAACAGAGAAAGAGACTCTGTCATGCTCGTGTGGAGAAACAAGTGCAGAGAGAACCAGCAGTGAGTGCCGCTTTCTGTGGGGACGGCAGGCTGTTGACCTTCACTGATGAGCGAAGAAGAAACCCACTCTTTCTGTCTTGTTCTGTCTCAGGCTCTTATCGTTTCTCTGCTTCCCCACTCTGTCTCTTTCACCTTCTGTTCCACATTTAATCTTTCTTCCTACTTCTCTCCTTTTCCCCCCCTCCTTCTCCACCATGTTACCTTTACCTGCTCCACTGTGGATGTTAGATGTTGTGAGTACCTCTTTCACTTAAGAATAGTAATGTTTTTTGCAATAGCTAATGCGGATGGAAACAACCTTAGTAGACGTGAAGACTTGAAATAGTTTTAAACCCAATTAAATGGCATAATGACTTCTATGGTTTGTGTTTTGCTGATTTGTTGCTACTAAGGCTGCAACTAATGACAGCTTTCGTTATCGACTAATCACAGTTACTGTTTTCAGATTCAAAATTACAGCAAAAAGGGGAAAAAATGCCAATCACAGCCCAAGGTGACATCTTTGAATTGTTTGATTTTCTCCAACCAACTGTCCAAATTCCAAAGGTATTCAATTTACACTCGTATATAATGGAGAAAAGCAGGAGATTTTTGCAAGTAATTGACTATTCTTTCAGCAGTATTGCTACTGAGGACTCTTGCCGCTGTATGACATTCACCTATAGGTCGTACCACATCCTCACAGATTCTCAGAGCGTTGGACAGAGCCGTGCAGCAGAGCCTGGTAGATGAGTTCATGCTGGTTTCTACGGTGAGCGAATGGCCTCAGTAGTTCGCGATAATGGGAAGGAGAGGGAGAACACAGACAGAGAGGAACAGAAGGAGAATCCCTCAATTGATGCAAGACCGACAGAGGCAAAGGGAGAGGCTGCTCCGCTTGTTAGCAAAAGTAAACATGGAGGGAGCAGCAGCAACACCACCCATGAAGAGATTAGCATCAGAGAATGTTCCTCCAACTTGTCTGCTCGTAGTGCTGCTCCCTGGCAGGGTGTTGTTGCACAGGCAGAAAATAGTACAGAGAAACAACCACATGCACAGACTTAGCTTCAAACGTAGACGGGGTAAAGGTATTATAAATGCTTGAATGTTTAAAGGTCTTTGATGCATCAAAGCAACAGAGGCGTGATTGGCAACTTAAATTAAAGTCATCATGTTTCAGGATAAGACAAAAAAATCCAAATCAAAACATTGTCAGAAACACCAAGCTTGTAATTCTTGATGTGATGACAATTCAATGACAACTGTAATGCAATGCCAACTCTCTGACAACTTCCAAAGTCCAATTTGGATACCACAAGATGGCCGTCTCTATCAGCTGATAATCAAACAAAAGCAGGTGGAAGAGATGCTGTAGTAAACTCTGATTTCATCTATTCACAACTTTAAAGCGTTGGCAGAGACAGTACAGCACCTTTTCTATTTCACCCACTACAAGCCGTGTGAAATATGTTTATTAGTCTGTATTGTTTACGATCCTGTTGGTACTCGACGTATTTTGTTTACTTGCCGCATGAGTGGCATAAGCCGTTTTGTGTACCAAATTGAAATGCAGTGGAAATTATACCCAACTGGCACAGGGGGTTCAGAGCGCACCCATTGAGAACCAACAAGTACATTCTCCATTAGCACCAGCAAGGTCTTGCTACTCATAGGCGCATGCTCACACTTACTTCACACACTTTTCATTCACTGGCTGGACTGGATGGGGGGGGGTTGGGTTTGTGTGTGGCTGGTGACGCTAGAAGAAAATGGCTTATGGGACTCATTTTGACATTTCTTATCTCCCCCTGGTATCACTTTGGTTTTGTGGTTTGCTGGCTTACTCACCAACTTACTGTGTCAAACAAGGACATGCAAGTTCTCCTCTAACATTTTACAAGCCTGTACTGGATGCCCGCATGCCCCCTTTTTTTTTGAGCACAAAAAAAATAAGGTTCTTAAAAAGTTAGAACGTTTGAACAGTAACAACCAAACAACTGCGTCAATGTTGAGCTAATTAAGACTTGTTTACATCAGAGCAGCTTTTCAAATACTTCATTTTGCCCTCACATTAAATGATGTATTGGAGGACAAAATCAAGAGGCTTTAGAACTACTGAGGACAAATAACAGTATGTGTGACTAGTTTGTTTTGAGAGGGAGTGTGGCAGCTCTATCTTCAACAGTCCAGGTTGTGAATGTGACGTGTGCAGATTTGTTGTTTTAAATAACAATCTGTTGTGTGTAAATGACGAAGCACAACACGTCAAATCCGGTAGAAAAGGTTTATGGTAGAAGTTGAAGGTTTTGACAATATTGGCTGCAGTCGAGACACCATGTGCTGTTTCCTTATCCTCCTCTGGAAGAAAAGGTTAATTCAGCCGTGTCAGCCTTTGTGCTGGTGTCATTCTGCTGCTCTGTTTGATAAGTGCTTATGGCAGTAGGTGTACGCACACTGTCAATCCCCTCTATGACTCTTTTCTTCCAAGTGTCGGCACTACTCAGCGTTGTTTTGTCCGTGTAAAGTCAAAATCCATACAACACGGACTATAAAATACTCAAAACAATGCAATTAGACCTGTGAAATACAAACAAATGTCTTTCACAGATGTTGAGGATGAAGACATGTTACAAACACTGGTGCCAGAATCATTTTACTCGCTGCTTGGTTTTCTCTGTGCTTCAGGTCTGATTTTGTAAGTCTGCTTGTGTCAGGTAAACATAAAATAGGCCTTTTAATTTGTCAATGTTCACAATAAAGAAACATGCAAAGAGAGAGATTCCCTTCTCTTGCAATTAGTCCTCACTTCAAAATACTCAGCCATTGAAATGTTATAGGAATTTATAGGTCGCTGGTTTGTCATTGGAGCTGTAACTGAGTCAACCACTTAGTTATTCAGGAGCAGTGAGTCTGTTTGACCATTTAATGCCGATTGAGTGAGTCAATGTACAAATATTGCACTTGTTTGAAGGGTCATTTGGTTTAATAGCACTTGATTAGTGGCAGTAAAAAGAATTATGCTCAACCCATCTTTGTAGTTTTAGATTCTCATCCCTTTTAGGCTCAGTAAGGTGGCTGTTTAAGATGGAGAGCTGCACAGAGAACTGTGGTCCGTTTGAATTCATGTTGGCTACAATATGAAGTGTGTCATCTTTTTAATGGCAGAAGAAAAAGTATAAAAACATTCATGAAAAACTTTTCAAACCACTCGTGCAGGATGATCCTCGCTTTTCACTGTCCATTCCGCATGTTACATTCCAAACAGTCATATTTAGCCACTGCTTTGGTCGTTAGGGTTATTTATATTACACACTTACTCCTTTATGTAATTACTTGTATATTTAATGCCTTATATGGTGTTAGTCACTGCTGTGTTTGTCTGGCTAAACCACACCAATCACCTTTTGTTTTAAATATTGCTGAAAATACGACTAAAAGACTGTTTACTTGTTACAGTAAGGTTGAAACGAGACTAAGAGACTATATGTCAATAGCTTTGTAGGTATTTGGTCATAAACCAAAGTATTGGTCGCTAGATGAAAAGGTAAGGGATCGCCAAAGCTATTACACTTCATCCTGAAGGGAACATGAATGCACCAAATTTTGTGTCAATCCATCTAGTAGATGTTGAGATTTTTATGGGATAAATGGAAACTTTGACCTGCTGGTGGCGCTAAATGAAAAGTCAGACGGCTTCATCATCCTGTGAATGTCTGTACAACATTTCATGACAACCTGTTCAGTAGTTATTTCAGATATTTCAGTCTGGACCAAAGCTGTGGACCAACCTACTGACCAACATACCAACATTGCCATCCGTAAAGCCACACCACTAGCATGGCTAAAAAAATCTGTATAGTATTATGACTGTGCTGCTTGAATTTCAACTGAGCTGTTGCCAAAGGTTGAGACAAAACGTCCAGCTCCTTTGTGCACGCTACTTGTCTGGGTTTTAAGATCCTATCCGATTTTCATCCATCTCTCTTCCCTCATCCTCTGTGTTTCTTTTAGCACAACATTCTTTCCAGCATCGTGTGAATGTTACATAACATTTTTGTCCCCCTGTTTCTGTTTCTTTGCTTGGGTTTTGCTTTACGTTGTTGCTGGTGACAGATTTTCCCCTTTTAAAAAGGCATCCTCTTTATCTTATGTGTTTGAAATAGGCTCTCTGGCTTGAAAACGGCCTGATGTTTCGTGTTTGTGATACAGAGGCAGATATATAGAGAGTAAGAGAGTATTTTAAAAAGATAGGACAACTACCCCGATGGACAGAAAAGAGAGAGATGTTTTTTTTTTTCCTTTCAGAGAAAGAGACACTATTGGTTTGGCTCATCAAAGACCTGATGTTGGAAAGACATGCTGTATAACCTCAACCTGGCTTCTGTTCAAAGCACTTTCATTTGATGTTCTAAGTTACAGTACAAATACCCAGATTCTCCTCAACACAGTGCTATTGCTGTGTTTGGAAACAAATTACACTAATAACTGCTTATTTGATCCTCTACCTGCAGAGGCAGTGCAGGGGTCGGATTAATAGGCATGTGAATGAAAGGAATTAGGTTTATGCAGGATAAGATACTCTGTGTCTTACACTGTCGTTTGACACTTTGTGTCTTTTTTTGTTGTGTTTTTTTTTTTGCTTTGTTTATCTCTTAAGATGTGCATAAGGTGTCTATGTCTTCCTTCAAATGATGGGACATGATGAGAATATATAAAAAAAATCAAAAACTGCATTCCGTTTGGCCCATGGAGAAAATAGAAAAAGAAAATGTCATTTACTTTTTTATTGTCAAAGGTTCCCACAAAGCTCTACTCCAGCAGAGCTGTTTAGTGGCAAAAGGAAAAATAATTTCACCATGAATGTAATGGGTTTGTGTGAAGCAGGAAATTACTGAAGAGCGTGCAGTCTCTGAAAACCTCTCATGGATGCATAAAACTTAACAAGGTGGAGTTGTTAAATGAAAAGCAGATTGCTATGTAGTCTCATGTGCCAAAACTATAAGTTTGACCTTAGAGCTTCAGCATTAGCAGGACCTTGAAAGCTGCAGTGTCTTCACTGTCATGCGTGCGTTTGTGTTGGATTCAATAATTGCAGTGTTTTGTAGATCCGCTCGTCACACAGAATGGTTCGTTTTATTGAGTCATTTTCTGTTTGCTTGCAGCTCTCTGCGGGAACAGTCACAGGTTTGTGCTTTAGAGCTACTAATTGAGCCGCATGCTGGTGGCGAATCAGACTGAGCACATGACGCTCAAGCCTGCTGCAGCTCATGATCTGCTCTTCAAATTCAAATTCCTCTTGATTACACACACACATAATTGGTTAGAATAGAGGTGAAAAACACCATTTAAGATAGCCGACATGCGACAAACTATTATTTTGCATTGACCTAATTTGACTGCCTAATGGACAAATGTATTTTCTGTATATTAGAATTGTAACCCCATTTCCTACAAAGTACTTTTATATACTAATTCACTGGAAGAAATGCAATTGCTGCCTGGATTACATTCGCTACCAATGTCTTTTACAATCAGTGTGACATCCTAACAGTGTACCGAGGTCATAGGGAGAGGGATGTGTAGGTGGTTGGGCATACGAAGCAGAAGACTTTTACTCCGGAGACAGGGGTTCTCATCCTGTGTCCACACGTGTTAGTTTAAGGCTACTAAAACACATTGGTTAAGGTTAGGGAAAGATTGTGGTTTTGGTTAAATTTTGAAAAATGTCACAAAACATTATGCTTGTAATGCATAACTAATGCATGACTCACGACTCAGAAGTGAATGCATGAATTAATGCAGGATGTATCACGAATTCCTGTTGCTCACCATTAAGAAATTGTTAGGACACTATGAACTGAAAGTGATCAGTAAACACTTAATGGATTAGCTATTAATGTGAATGATTGTTAACTCACATTTCATACGTTATTATATGCCACCAACTTCGCTAGAATCCAGTTACATAGAAAAAGGTCATTTCAGACATATGCATTTGATCAGCCTCTCCGGAAGCAGAGCAGTATTGTCATAGAAATATGAAGCTGTTTTTATCAAACTCATCGTCAGATGCTGCACGGCCCAATGGCCTTTGTTTACGTCGCATCTACAGGGTAGGAGATGGCCCATGAGTTTATTTATTTATTTATTGTTTTGTTTTTGTTGTTGCTGAAAGTAGTGGGGTGTACAACATACGGCAACAGTTTGTGCTGTAATGATGTGAGATTGGGTATTAATGTGGGGGTCAGGAATTAGACTTGTCAGCATGAAGCAACATGCAGCACTACTTACGCATTTTTGTAACCTTATTATAGTGTTTCTGAAAAAG
>NTHP01000064.1:1296954-1308167 GCA_003416845.1 Oplegnathus fasciatus | reverse complement strand
GACCAGGCCCACAATCTTTTCCAAACTTTAACCAAGTATTTTGAGTTGCATAACCATCACCATAAAACTAATTATGCTTCATTTCATAGGAGTGGATATCGTACAGAAAACAAATGAAATAGAATGACAGTGAATGTTTTGCAGATATGTTCAGTGTTTTCTTGCCATGTCGATATACATAATCCAGGCAGCATAACGTTTCCAGCAAAATGCCTTTTCCAAATCTAATTAGTTGAACATGAAAGTAATTTTTAGGAGACAGGATTGAACATTGTCATAATTGTGTCAACAAGAAGTGTGGACTTGCCTCAACACTGCTAAAAGCATGCCTGCTCATGCATACAGGCAGTTATGTCGAGCTCATATTCATTGTCTGTTAGAAAAATGACCAGACAATGTGCCAAACAGCCGCGCTGCAAAAGAACTCCTTCACAAGGACATAAAATGAGACAGAATGAGAAGTGACAGAATGTGTTTGCCTTCACAGACAAAAGAGGGGAAAATCCATTGCTAAATGGATCCTCTACATCAAAAGAAAAGTAGTGAGAGCCTTATCAAACAAAACTGATTCTCTGCCTCTTTCATTTTGGCAATATCAAAGTGCTATATTTTCCCCTTAGCATTATTCTGGCACTTTTGCACCATGGGCTGCAAAAAGTGTTTTTGCATCACAGCCAATATCAAAGTTGTTTGTGTCTGAATTATCTGGACATTGTTTACTTCCCTGGAATTGCACTCTTAAGGCATTATTAATGGATTAGTATTAATTGTGGGCAAAGTTATGCATGCCACATAAAAATGTTATTTGCTACAGGTTCATATTGTAGAAAGCACTTGTGGTGATTTTATCTTTGGTATTTTAAGAACTTTTTGAAGGCTTTTTTTGTGGATTATCGTCTAAGACTTTTTAAAGCTTTGTCCTTGATTTCTCATCAATAATAATCTCAAAATAATTTGAGTTTATTAGGAGTTAATTACTGAGGAGAAGTAGATCACTGGCCAAGGGTAAGGTTTGATTTTCACAGGGTCACATTTGAGGTAGAGAAGCAATAAACAAACAAAGTTAGTAGTGCCAGAATGAATATAAATGAGGATTTGGTGCTTTTGTTGCCTAAAGCTAACAACACACAGGACTCAGGATGAGAAATCTTGTGCTTTGTACGTTGCACAACTTGGATGTCATACAAAAACATAGCTTCATTTGAAAAAACTTTGCCACTGAACTTAATCCAGGCAGCAATTACATTTCCCACCAAAAAGTAACTGTCAAAACAAATTACTGGCAAATAAAGGTGATTTCTAGGAGACAAGGTTGCACGAGCAGGTGTGTGCACACAAAGTGTACATGCACTGTCATGCAAGAATGCAATGTCTCCTGGTATCCCTGCAAAATCGGCTTTAAAATTGTGTTGTGTAAAAGTTTTATTTCAGGTGACATTCTCTCTAAGGTTGGACACACACTAGATGATCATTTAGCTGGTAAAGATCAGATTTGACCATCTTCACAATTGCAGGCCAAATCCTGATTGTTGGCGAACCTTATCAGGTAGTGTGAAGGATTTGCAGGCTTAATCTTAACCACTCTGAGTGGCTCGGGGGCTAATATGAGCTTATACCTGACTCTTGATGAGTCCTCAAACTCTCCAAAGTGGAGATTGCCAATATCCAAAGAAAGGCAGGTTTACAGTGATGTGAGAGCCAAATGTCATTCTCTGCTGATTTTTCGATTGGCGTTACATTGGAAGTCTGGACATCAGCAGCATATTGAGAGGCAGAAAGATGTTTTACTTTGTGTTAAAAATCTGGTCCTTTCTAAATCATCTTGTGTCATCAGTCTAGTGTTGAAATAACTTAAAAAAATATATATATATTATGCTTTGTTTGTTTGGTTATGAGTGTGCAGCCTTTGTGAGTTATATATGATGTATATTTTTTATATGTTGTATGTTATATTCATAATTTTATGTTTATATTTTGTACTTGTACTGCTTTAACTCGGTCTTTTATTGTGAGGCGCTTTGTGACATCTTAAAAAGGTGCTAGCTTTACTTACTTGCTTACTAGTGTTTGGAATTGAAAAATAAAAGTGTCAAAAAAATGCATTACAAATTGTAAAACAGTCTCTGATGAGTCTAAACGTGCATATGTTTGCCTTTTGAACCTTGATCATGTTTCTCAAATCTTTCTGACGAAAAGACGAAGATACAGTGACACACCTTCACCTGTGTGGAGCGATCGTAAGACACAATGTCTCATCATCACTCACCATACACCTAAAGTAGTCACTGTGATTTTGAATCTGTCTGAAGTCAAAAGCATAAGCATGCAATGGTATGAAATAGCCAACAACATTGGAATACTAATGGGGCACAAAGGTAGAGAAGCTAATTAAAAGTCAAAATGGTGCAATGCATGGTGAGGGCAAATCAGTAGTGGGGGGTGAAAACATGTGAAGCTGCTTGCTTTGGTTCCTTGTACCCCCTACCAGTCAGAAAGTCATACATAATGATGTGATATGCATTCATGAAGAAGAAATGAAACCCACTCTAAGAGGATGGTGCTGAAAGTTTCATCTGACAAAACTATGAAGGAGAGATGCTTTAGATTCAAAACAGAGAGAGAGAAAAAAGACAGTGAGTGAGAGATGGTGGAAGTGAAGTATTTCTGCTGTGTAGACCGGAAACATACACAGACGCACAATCAACTGCTCTATCAACATTCTCCATCACCACTTTTACCGTTCTCCTGCACATTGTTGACTCATTTTTAAGATATCCATCTGTTCATCCTTTATCTGTCCTCATATAGTGGTATCACGTGTGAGAAAGAAATATCTAAATACAGTCTTACATGCATGCAGTACTTCAGACTACAGCCCTGACAACCCTGAGCAACAAAACATCAAATTTGACCTGCGACAACAAAAACATGCTAAGATGCCAAAGTAGGTGTCAGAGAAATGCTAAACATGCTGGTATGTACTGTATGCACAGTAGCGGGATGGAATATAAATGTGGTAACATATCGGCTTGTGCTTCCCCTGTTTGCCATGGTATGGTATTGTGCTACAGTAACAAAAATATGTACACATAACCATGTCTTTAGATCAGCCAGTGAAAACTTATTCATCATTATTTGTCACCCCAGAGATTGTATGTTATTATTTACAATTCTCACACAACAGGCACTTGTAGTTCAATGGTTAGGATGCTGACCATGAACTACAATGTCCCCAGTTCAAGTATGGCCTGGGACCTTTGTTGCATCTCTCTCTGTCTGCTGTCTGTAATACAGGCAAATTTAAAAATATATATATATATTTTTTTAATTATTTTTTTAAATTATGAAACAAACATGCACATAAACACACAGATATGTACAAGCCCCAACCCTTTCCAGAACAAGAACTTCTGCACAACCACAAATTCAATGCCAACATTTTCTTCCTTTCTACAGCACATGGCAACTATGTGACCTCAAGTCAGGGAAAAAATTGTGGTTACGTTTAAAAAACAAAACAAAAACGAACATGACGCAGACTCTGGTTTCTCACACGAAACTGGAATGCAGTACACGGCCATCCGCTACCCAACCTCCACACCCTTACTGTCCGTCTCTAGGTGATTATGCGTAAATCCAAACATATACAGCCATTTCAATAATACAAATTGACACCCAAATATATAAATCTGCTATTAATTGCATATGCATTAGGTAGAGAAATGTATCATTTCAGGTGCACAGTAACATTTCTGGTTTGTAATGTTCTTATTGACAATTTTCTTAAAATTCTAAGACTGCTAATATACAACGACTACTTTACCCAAATCAATGACCGTTCAGCCACAGAAAGAATAACTTTGAATGAAGGATGCTGTTTTACACCCTGATGGAACACCTCAGATCACACCATGCAGGTTTCAGTATATAGAAGTCATTAGTCTGACACTGAGACACTCGCCTGGTTGCCACATTGAACATATAGTAATTGATGACTCTGGGAGTTCGTGTCTCTCCAGATGCATGTAGAAATACCAACCACAAAATGCATGCACACTGAAACACACACACCTGAAAACACTCACAAATGCTCGTAAAACAGAAGCACACACACTCAAAGGCAGGGAGGCATACACTTCCAGAGCCCAGCTGTCAGTGTGAAGGATGGCTGGTGAGAGGTGGGTATACTCACTAAAGGGTCTAATCAGTCACAGCTACCCTCCGTACACTGCAATGAATGGCATGCATGCAAACTCACCCTCGCTCACTCTCCACGCTCACACTATCCTATGCACACACAGATCCTTGCTCATCCATGCACAAAAAAAAACCCATCATCAACAAACAGAGACCTCCTTGCTATCATAAACGGTGAGTTCTTGCTGTTAGCCACAAGCCATCACAGAAATACTACAATCAATAAAATCACTGACAGGGAGAGGTTGATGACAGAGAACAGGGATGCGGAGTATAGGTGGGAGAGAGAGAGAGAGAGAGTGACGGGAAGTATATAAATGGAGTGTATAACGTAGCAAAGGATTGTGGAGACGGAATCGAAAGTAAAGCAAGAGGATGCCGGAGAAAGAGATGGATGTGTGAAAGTTTTTGAGTGTAAATATGAAGTGAGCTGATACACACCATAAAGCTAGAAAAGGTACACAGGAAAACCATTCAAACTGTCAGCATTTTCTGATGTTTGCTAGTGCCTAAACTGCCTCAAGTACAGCAAGTGAATTTTAAACTAAGTGCATCCGTCAAAACACGTTCTATTTTTGCTTATCTCAGACTAAAGCCATCATTTTCCAATGCCTCCATAAAGCTCTGATAACAGCTGATGACAAATGATTCCTTCAATTTGATTTATTATATTGTGTGTATGTGTAATGGGTTGGAAAACACATCAAATCATGTGATCACTAAAGATATCACAATTAATCCTGAGGGGGACATGAGTGCGTGTATCATACAGTATTTCATTGCGGTTCTTCCAATACTTGTCAGGACGTGTCACTAAAAGCCAAAAATGTCAACCTGCTGGTGGTACAGGGGGAAGAGTCAGGGAATCACCAAAGTCATTAGGATTCATCAGGACAACAAATGTCTGGACAAGAATCGTCGTAAAGGAAATCAGCTATTCTGATTTCTTCACAAATACGCTAACATAAAATATTAACTGAAGTTGTGTAATGGTTAATCAGTGCAGTCAGTTGTATTTATAATTGGATGCGTGCAGGGTTGGACTAGGAACAAAATTCGGCCCTGGCAATTTTCGTCTGGACCGGCCCCATTTCTCCCCCAACATACGCACCGCAATATCAGGCTTTTTCTGACATATAGGCTAAGCAATAGATATCAAGTTGGAAGTAGAGGGGATCTTTAAGAAACTATCAAATCGGTATGATCATGAATCCCCTCTGGCCTCACTCAGCTTGCTCCGTTAGCTTTGCTAGCTCTGTTAATACTGTCACGACTACATGCAGTATCACCTGCTGCTGGGAGGATGTCATCACGTCGCTTGTCCTCGTCCTCGGCCTCCTCTTCTTGCCCCTGTGCCCACACTCTTTCCTCTTTCCTCCTTCTCTCCGTTTGGCGCCGGTGGACTGTCATCACTGCAGCTAGGCACTAATGTTATGCTAACAGTTGGATTTTGCGTGGCACTGCCGGCATCTGTAACATTCATTTTGAATAAATTCATTAAATTAAAACATTTTGCAGCATCAGCCTCGAGATTTTTTTTCTTTCCTGTATGTGTGGATAATACTGTATTTGGGTGTTGTGTAAAGTGAATAAAACTAAACAAAACAATTACAGAGTGCACAGGAGTCGATGTTGAATCCTGTAAACTTACTAGTTGAGCATTCCTATTTGAAGTTTTATTTATCAGATGCCGTACCTCAGTAAACCTTACAATGAAGTTGCGGGGACGATTATCAAAACACCTTCTTTCCTTTTCCAACAGTGCTCTGGGGAACAGAGGTTTCTTTCAAATACTGATTATTGCAGTTTTGAAGAGCTTCATAGATAAGAAAAAGCTACTTTATCTGTATTATAGGTCAATAAGCTGCACATATTTCTATCTCCTGCTCCATAAATCTCACCAGTCAAGCCTCTCGTAACGCTTATCAGGATGTATATACTGGATAATAAGGTAAAATTGACAGGGCATATTCTTATAACAGCAACCTTGCTTTGCCACTACAGGAAGCACAGAAGAGAAAGTAGAATTAAAAAGGTATTTCAGTTCATTTTCAACACAGCCTGTGGCATTTCGCCAAGTCGATTCTTTTCAAAATGTCATTGCTTACTTCGCTGTAGAGCTTTATGTTCTTTCAGTGCACAGTCAATGCTCTTCTCCAATAAACCCGAGAGGCTTACATAATAGCCAACAACTGAATCCAGAAATCAATTGTTAGTATAGCTTCACAACACACGAGCCCTCACACTGCAATGAGCCCTTCCTACATAAGATTTGAGATTATTCATTTTCTAAATCTAGTACTTATTTTGGCATAATGATATTTGAACCAGCAGGGTATGTAATAAACATATACGGGTTCCCCAAACTGGGATCATAAGGGATCGAAAAAGGATCAATTATATTCTCATTTAGCAAATAAAATCAACCATGACAACTGCCTCTTGTAAATGTGTTTACGGTTGTAGCTGACACTCGAGGGCACTGCCTTTCTTATTTTATTCTACCTGACAGTGCCCAAACTGCTAAAGGACTTGATAGTATTAGTTGATATTATTGTGGCTATAACTGTTTTAAGCAGTTGTTGTGATTGAAAGTTTAGGGCCAGACTTTTCTCTGACAGTCAGATGAGTAATGTTTTGCTTACACAGCACATAATGTACTTTGGAGTGGGCTGGAGCACTTGTCCCATAACAAACCGCCAGGCCTTGTGTGGCTGTGGTTTCCATTGTAGTGGTGTTCAAATCGGTGTGCTTTATAACTGCTTGTGCTGCCTGTTTGCTGACAATAGGCTTTTGTAAAGGCAAGTGTTGGTAGTTTGATTGTATGCTGTGTCATACTTTTCCCTCCACGTGCACACAGTTTTCTTTGTTTGCATGTTTTGTACTTTACATACTGCAGCATCTCCATATTCAACCTGAATAAAAAGACCATGACTACACTGAATATAATCAGCAGACATAACAGCAAAATGTAGTAAGGAGTGCAATTGTTCTCTAATGTTTAATGGCTTTGAGGTCATACAAGTCATACTTAGAAAACTGAATGTGTAGTGCTTGTAGTGCTTATGTAGTGCTTTTCTCCAACTAAATTGAATACCTGACCCATTCTGTGTTGTGTAATTGTTTTTTTTCTTTTAAAGTCACGTTCCTGATGTCTTCAATTCTCTTCTCCTTTTTATCTAATGGGTGCGTAAGCGTGACAATATCAGCCAATTCCTAGTCTCACATTTTCCTTGGCTGCCTTTTTCCCCTGCCATGTAGTAACTCTCCTGTCGTTTCAGATCCTGCCACTCCCACCTGCCCTGCAGTAACCCCACATCACCCTGATCCCCTATTGGATAAGTTTTCCTCATCTCTGGTTTTGACTTTTGCCTGTTTTCGGCCTTGAGTGAACTTGAATTATTTCCCTCTAGGGAAAGTTCTGAAGTAGCACTTGCATTTCCTGATTGGCATCAGCCACTACACTTATGCTTCATCATCACTGGCTCATTATTTAGATACTTGGCTACCAGTTAACTACTAATCCAGTCAAAATTATGCAGGTGTGTGGTGCCATTATTATAACTTGACTCTTCTAATTGTTACTCTTCTGATACGCTTGTGCTAATGCTGTATGCCATAATTCCACAAGCTTGTCCTCCTTTTTTTACTGTCCACCTGGCTTGGGAGACAAAAGTCCTATTCCTGCTGTTGGCAGCCATGTTTCTGTTCTACACAAGTGTGCAACATCCGGTTCGTGACGCTTCCCCGTCAGCTCGCTCTCATTGGCTATTGTGGGTTTCTGCTCAATATTCCATCACTGTTCCTTTCACACTACAGGATTTCAAGTCATATATATCAAACATGATATTGATATTTAGGATTTGAAATTGGGACTCCGATCCAGTCGGTTACATTAAGAATACGTCTGTAAATCCATCACACTACAGGATCATTTGGGCAGATAATCTGTTCAGATCAATTGTCCAGAGGGGCGAATCTGACCCAAAATCTACTCAATTATCCTCTAGTGTGGGGCCAGAATAACTCTTCCTCTCAACCTCTTCTTACTATCATTCCTATAGTGAGCAGTAAACTGACATTTTGGGCAGGCATGTATAAAATGCAACAAAGTGCATTGTGGGGTTATGAGCAGAATGTAGCGTATATGCCATGGACACTACTTTTTGTGTCCTGTTATAATTTTTGAGAGTACTATATAATGTAGGGCATACATTTCATACTCTTTAGACACAATAAAATAGTAAACCAACAGTAAATACAGTGTACTATGGTAAATATGGAGTGATTTCAGCTTAGAAATTGGTAGAGCCCATAGCAGCATTGCTTTCCTTGACCTGGGACACACCATGTTTATTAAAAGGCCTGCAAGTACTGCCTACCTATGTTGCATACTGAAATTTTATCACAATGAGGGTAGAATCGAGATACTTCCAGACAACAGGTGTACATGCAAAGGTCCATAATACGGATAACGTATCCATATACAGATTGCATGTTAATAGCAGGAGTAAATGGGTTTCAGTAACCTACTTGTTAACTTATTACCAAGTAAAGAAGAGAGGACGGTAGAAAAAGTGGAGGGAATTAAGGAGACAGAGATAAGCTGTTCAGCCTGTTCTGGTCTGACTCGTGCAATGTTTGTGTCCAGTCTCTCTTGCCATTCACCTTCCTGTTGTATAACAATAAGATGTACAGTGCCATACTATAATAAAGAAAAAAAAAAGTAATATGTATGTATCTAAAATAAAGAAATTACCCCATGGAATGTGATCTGAAACGTCCAGAAAAAGAACCCGAACAGTCCAGGAAGGGGGGAAGTGTCTCCAAAGGACAAATGAGGAAAGAAGAGACACTTTAGGGGCTCTGCCGCTGGTGCTCCGTCACTTGGGAATGGCTGATCCAGGGCTCTGGGGAGGAAGCACAAAAAGTTCCCGGGGTAGTGCCTGTGCAGCGGCACAATGAGCATACACACACACACACACACACACACAGGTCTACAGCCAACTGACTTTCCTTTACTTATCTCATTCAGGCGTTGAACTCCATTATCCGCCTGCCTGGCCTTGGTGCGCATCGCTGTCCCTTGTCTTGCAGCCAACCCCTTAAGCTTTGTTTATGCACACAGTGTCTCCAGCACAAGCACCAAGCACGTCATCGCGCCTCTTGCGTCAAGCACGAGAGACGACAGGGACAGTCAAATGGCCTTATGGACAGACCATCTCCTTTTGCGTCGCTTTTTTCTGTTTATTAGCCTTAAACACAACAATTCCTTCTTAGCATCGAAGAGCTGAACAGCAGAGTGTGCGGCCATGTTTGGTCTATGACGTTCTTTCTGTAAGACTTGTTGACTTCTTGCTTCTTCATAAAATATTTGGTTTGTGCGGCCCCCGGCCCTTTCATGCTTTTTTGCTTGTAGCTGGCTGTGTGCTCTGTAGACCAGATAAGAACTAATGCTGCGAAAAATTGGCATTTCTTTTGACACCCCCTGTTTTAATTGCGTGTTGTTTTTGTTTTCCCATGTCTGTCCTCCTCTACCTGCCTGCTCCACTCCTTGCCTGTCCTCCTTCCTGCCGCCTCATCAGTTCTGAGGCTGCAGTTCTTAGGATCCTGTCAACAGTGCTTTGGTGTTAGAACTGATGGGAGCGCCGTGCTCTCTGCCGTTCTTAGCATCAGTCATCTGAACACTTCGCCTCAGGAAGGACATCGATCTCCTGCCACGTTCAGGAGAGAGCGAGAAGAGCAAGAGAGATAGGGAGAAAGAGAGGGAAACACGTCCCCACACCTGCAGCTCATCCCAGGTAGAAAACTGTGATAGATCTTCTGTCAAAGCTAAGAGACTGTCAGTTAAACATTATAACAGATGGGGGTTCTAAAAGCTGAGAACAGACATGAAACAGACCGAAAACAGTGTTTCACCAAGCTTAATCAGCTAAAAGCCTAAGAGGGAGTACCTGATTATGCACAACTGTGTGTACAATTCCACTAACTGAAGCTGCATTTTTAATGCACTTTTGCTGTATGATCACTGGACTGTTGCTTGCCGCTGAAGATAAATTACTTACGGAAAATTACAGCTGGCCAAAGCTGACATATTAGATTGTGAAGCTAACTTATTTTACATGAAGGGAACAAGAGAAAGTTGTTGTTACCAATTCATCAAAACAATATCTATTTGCAGTCCTGGGCACAGCTTGCATAACCATACATACTGTATGTAACCAACCAAAGAGCAGTTCTACCTTGATTTATTTGAATCATTTTTCAACGCCTGTGGAAATAATTATTCTTTAAAAAGCAAAGATTAGAGCAAAGTCTAACAAACAACAGTATTTGTTGCAGATTTTCCCCCCCTGCTTTCCTACTCTGTTCTCTATCTCACAACCTGAGATTTATCTTCCAACCCCTCGGTCCCGACCCCAAGTTGGAACTACTGACTTTGCGCAAGTTAAATGAGAACATCTTTTTCAGCAGCGATGTTCTGCTGTTACACAATGTTACGACCTGACAGATGCAGAAGTGCATGGCTATTTACTATAAGCTCCACTAGATTGCATTGTTGAGGTGCCCCTTACACCTTGAAAACACAAGTATGGTGTTCTTTGTTCACTCTCCCCAGAAAATCTGGGATTTGAACATCTGACCTTCAAGGTTTAAAAGTATCATGCCGGTGGAATTAATTGCATCATTTTCTGCTTATACCATTGTTTCAGTATGTCTTCAAGCCAATTAAAAGGTATCAATCCAAAGTGTCATGTATATTTTTTGCTGCACAACTCCTTTGATGTTAAATCTGAGACTCTGTATGAGGCAACAGCTAAAGCCAACTCTCCCATTACTGCTGCCTTTAACTGTGACGCCTATCTGGCCACCAACCAAATCCTTTATGCTATGGTTCAAACTGAGCCAATATCTGGCCTACTTTCTGTTTGTCATTTGCATTTTTTTTTCCTTTTGCATCAAATCCTGTCCCCGAAACTCAATGAAATACACAAGTCTCTCTCTTTTTTTTTTTT